>CAUYQV010045638.1:0-24030 GCA_963574575.1 Galagoides demidoff
ATTAGGCTACACTACCACTAGCCCCGGTTAAGAAATCCCCTGTACCAATCCAAATCCTTCTTTACTAGTGAAATCACTAACCACCAATGAAAAGTGTACTCGTACCCTCCTACCCTTCTTGCTTTCTGTACCCCATAAAAACTTCCTCCACGCTGGGTTCAAGGCTCTACCTCGGTGTGTATGCCAGGAGAGTCCAGGCTGGGGCTTGGCCGGGGCCTGAAGGCTCGTCCTTGGCTTGTGTGCCAGGAGAGTCCGGGCTTCCCGGGGCCTGAATAAAACTCACCTCTTGCTTCTTACATCGGAGTGTGTCTCGGACTGTTTGCTGGAGGTTACCTGGGAGAATTTTTGGGCATAACACTTTATCATTTTAAAATATACATATATAGCAAATATCTTGCTGAAATAATGGCAATTTCCGTCATCACCAGCAGAACCAGCTGTGGTGACTGGAATTCAGGTCCTTCCAGAGTTTTCTGGAGTACAAGAGAAGTGCTGTGGAGAATATCTGAAAGTGTTGTACATTTCATGGGAACAGATGATGGGATGCCTCAAGTCTGGCTCAAAGGCAAACATTCTTAAAAAGGTTCAGATATAGGGGGAAAGCTCACTACTACACTTACAACCACTAAATTCTTCCATGGTAAACACTAGGAGATAAGAAGATGGGAGGAAAAAACTCTCACAATGTGGTTTTCACCTGCAACTCTGAAATACTGTCTTGGATAGGGACTGAGGGTCTCAGCCAGTGACCTCATCTTCCTCCTGAAGTGTCCTGGCTTCTGTTCAATCTGAGCCCTTAGTCCTAGATACAGTAGAACCCTCCTCCTCTCATATGACCAGGGATGTTACTCAGATCTCTTTGTTGCCTTCCCAAGATATAGTTTAAGAATTAAAACTGAAATATATGGATATAGAATCAAGTATCAAAATTACATAAAAGCAATACAGAAAGACAAAAGGGAAAATGACATAGACCGAGGTAGTTTGAACACATCCCCCATCTTCAGATTTCGCTGCTTAAACTGAGGGCTAGCATTTCTACTTGACAAATCTTTCTTTTAGGCTTGGAGGCAGGACACAAGCATAAGAAGGACTTTACCGAACAAATGCAATCAGTGTAACCTGGTTCTCTACCCTCAGTGAATCCCCAACAATAAAAAAAAAAAAATCTCTCTTTTAAAACTTAATCTAGATGGGGTGGCACCTGTGGCTCAAAAGGGTAGGGCACCAGCCCTATATGCCAGAGGTGGCGGGTTCAAACCCAGCCCCGGCCAAAAACTGCAAAAAAAAAAAAAAAAACCAAACTTAATCTAGATATATAGAAAACATCTACCCACCCCATACCACCCACTTTCTCTTTCTTCCCCAGTGGAAGAGGATTTGCTAACCAGATTGATAAGGTTCAAAATACTCATTTGGCCACAATTAAAGGTGCAAGAATTCACTGTGCATTTTGCATTTAAAGTGCAAAAGCTGCACACATATTCTCCCTTGCCCTTCTTTCTTCTTGGGGATGGCTGTGTTAGTCAATCTGGAATTGCCTCCAAGGAAAGGCGCACCTTGCCAGGCATTAGGAAGCTGGTCATTTTTCTCACTTCTGTAACTTGTGGCTGCCCCCAAGTACTGTTAACATGCCACAAAGTAGACTGCACTTGGGAGGAGCAGGTAGAAGGCTTAGGTTTACATGAATGCTTTTAAAATAAGCGCTGACAGGGGCAGCGCCTGTGGCTCAAAGGAGTAGGGCTCTGGCCCCATATGCCAGAGGTGGCGGGTTCAAACCCAGCCCTGGCCCCTCTCCCAAAAAAAGGAAAATAAGCGCTGACAAAACTGGAGTTGTCAGGGGAAGGTAAACCTTTGAGAAACACTAATCTAGGATATGTACATCAGATAAATCACCCTAGTGGCACCTGTAGCTCAGTGTATAGGGTGCCTGCCACACACACCGAGGATGGTGGGTTCAAACCTGGCCCGGGCCAGCTAAAATAACAATGACTGCAACAAAAAAATAGCCAGGGGCCCAGCTACTTGGGAGGCTGAGGCAAGAGAATTGCTTAAGCCCAAGAGTTTGAGATAGCTTGAGACTCTGTCTCAAAGGGAAAAAAAAAAGATAAATCACCCTGAGTAAACCTCCCCTCCCTTAATGATAAATGAGCTAAGAATATAAGATGATAAACTAACCCTGAGAATTTCTGTATATTTCTTTGTTGTTTAACATGCCATACTTTTTCTAAGCCTACCTGTAATGCTATCAATTTGCACCAGATTGTGGACAAGAATAATGTCATAGTAACATTAGTTAACATCTTCAAACTTCTAAATTCCCAACTTATTCGGGCGGAAATGACTTTTTAAGCCCCTTCCTGTCTTCCAGCTTTATTTGAACCCAGGACCTAACTATCATGCGCCCTAGGGTTTCTGTGAAGGGGAATATGATGTCTCTCACTGAGATAATGAGTTAATGCACCATGCTCAAATGCCGGATGTATATTGAAATCATCTGGAAACTTCCTAATGGCTACAGACGCTCAAGAGAATAGGATAAGACATGAAAGTCTGCATTTTATACCAAGCTCTCAGGTGAGTCTCATACCTACCCAAAGCTGAGAACCACCAATGTATTTATCCCATTTAGTACAATACTTGGCACATACAAGCTTTTTTTTTGCAAGCTTTAATAAAAAGGTTTGCTCCTCACACTCTCTTCTCCTGTCTAAATTATTGACTATCTGGTTTCTTTCGCATTATCCATCTCAGCAAACATCTCAGCTCAATAACATTAAGAAAATAAAAATTAACAGACATAAATTATAAGATCCTGCACAATTTTATAAAAAACACCACATACGCAAATATTAAATAGCATGTGCCCTATGATGACAGCCATGTAAAAATGTGCATATGCATGAGATGTACAGGAAGTATGTAAGACTCAGGCCTCTCAGTAAGAGGTGGTAGAGGTGATTGATGGAACTGGATCTGCTCAAACCTCTTGGTGCCTCCACAACATGGGACAGTGACCCATTGGCACCCAAACCTCTCATGCCAGTGGCAGCACCTCCCAATCCTGGGCTGACTCAGCTCTCCCAGAATTGACAATGAGACTCCAGCATAGTAGCCACTGTGCCTGCCATGATGAAGCCACTACAATTCCTATGTCCCAGCCAGACTGGCAAGCTCACAGAGGCTCTGGTTCTTCCTTTCATTTCAACTTAGAAGAACTACGTAGTATCTGGGTCCCTCAGTGCAGGGACAAGGTAAAAATAACTCATAAGTTTGAAGGTTACATTTTGTGGAAGATGGTGGTACAGAAAAGACCAACATATATATTCCCAGCCCTTTTAGGCCCACTCTCCTCCCCTCCCCACATCCCATACCCACCTTCACACTGGACTGATGGCTCCACGAATCAGTCCCTAAAGCCACAAGTCCCCCAGCCCACTCCAACCTGAAGCAATCAGTTAAACTGGGCATCCGACCCTACCCATTGTTCCATGGTGCATAGGTCTACGCAAACCTACCCCCAAAGGCCATAGGAGCTGAAAGACTGAGGAAAGAGACTGACAAATGCAGTTTCTCAGAAAGAAAACATGATAGAGACTTACAATGGATGCGATGTCTTAGGCAGCCACAACACAGTGGGTACATCTGCACACCAGCCCTCCAGAAAGTACCCTTTATATAGCAAGCATTTAGGGTAAAGACATGTGCAGCCAGTCACATTTCAGACTTTCTTGCTAAAACTTGCGACCACAGATAGGGTCAGATAAGCATCTTTGTTAGGGGCTATTACCAAAAGACCTTGATATACAAGAACACTTCGGTATGCAAGAGTCAAATATCAGCCATCATGGTGGTTTCACTTCAAGATGGCATCATGCAACAGGCTGCTTTCCTACACCCATGGTTACAAAATTTATCAGACAAGGAGCATCCCCTACAGTCAACCTGGGAACTAACAGAGCCCATAGAACAGAGCCAACAAGAGAGATGTCCCAGAAAATAGAAACAGAGTCTGCTAGATGGACAGCAACTTCCTGGACATCACAGAGATCCAGCCACTCCTGCCCTGCAGGGTTTGTCTCTTGCTGTGGATCAGTGACAGCCAGAGGGTTTTCCCTTTGTCCCTGCCTAATGGAAGTTTTTCTGAAGTTCAGTTTCCTGCTTCTTAATCATTACATAAGATTATGCCAGGAAGCAGTAACTTGTGTTTAGATATATATGTCATTTAAAACACAAGGAGACCTGATGGAGGAAAATAAACATAGATTGGACTTTGAGAAGAAGATGAAAGAATTATTTATTTTTTTAATTAAATCATAGCTGTGTACATTAATGCAGTATAATGTGCTGGTTCTATATACAATCTGAAATATTTTCATGAAACTGGTTAACATAGCCTTCATGTTATTTTCTTAGTTATTGTGTTAAGACATTTATATTCTACATTTAGAAAGATTCACATGTACCCTTGTAAGTGAAAGGGTTATTTAAATAGGAAGGAAAAAGTGGCATTGGGTACCAAAGAGGTGGACTGCTAGTACATTAGAGCATTTTTTTTTTTGAGCAGAGTCTTACTCGATAGCCCTAGGATGAGTGCCATGATGTCAAACCTGTCAGCAACCTCAAACACTTGGGCCTGAGCAATCCTCTAGCCTCAGCCTCCTAAGTAGCTGGAACCACAGGAGTCTGCCACAATGCCCAGCTAGTTTTTCTATTTTTAGTAGAGACAGGGTCTCACTCTTGCTCAGGAGGGTCTCCAACTCCTAAACTCAAGAAATCCACTCATCTCATCCTCCCAGAGTGCTAGGATTATAGGCCTAAGCCACCACGTCTGGCCATTACAGCATCTTTGAATAAATTTATTGGCCATTTGGATTTGCTTTGCTGTGAACTGCATAGTCATATGTTGTGTTTATTTTTCTGTTGAGTTGCTTCAATCAGTTGTCAAACTGTAAGAGTTCTGTGTATATTATAGTTATGAACCCTTAATAGCTCCAACATCTTCTTCACAAATATTTCCTACACATTTAATGATTGTAGACACACAAACTTTTGGTACTTATATTCTTGGATATATAAATTTTTAAAAATAACTTTTAGGACATTTTTTATTAAGTCCTTTCTTTCCCCTAAAGCATATGTGGTATTTCATAGATGTTTTTCTAAAATGCTTATCATTTAATTTTTATATTTAAGTTTTAAACTGGAATTTACTTTTGTACATACAAGGTGTAATAATCCAGTTGTATTTCCTTATACATGACAGTCAGTTGTGCTAGTGTTGATTATTAAATAAACCTTTTACTCTGAATTGAAAAGATCTAGTCATATGCTACCTTCCATCTTTCCTGGTCTATGTTCTGACAAACTCTTTGTCCACTCCTATGCCAGTTCCATATTACTTAGGCTACAGTGGCTTCATACTATATTATGATATCTGGAATGTTCCCTGGTTATTCTTCTTTTAGATCCCTGAATATTTCTTGGATACTTGTATGTAACTTTCTTCCAGCTGAATTTTTAAGTCATTGTATCCACTTTGAAAAAGCAAATCCAAGTTGGTATTCTAATTGGAATTGCATGAAATATATAAATTGATTTGGGATAATTAGCCTTTTGTGATTGAATCTTACCCAAGAATATCATATGCTTTTCAGTTTATACACACCTTGATTTTATATTGAAAATGTTATAGTTTTCTTCATGTTGAGTCTTTGTTTTGTTAAACTTTGGAGGTAAATTGATTGCATTAATGGCACCATAGAGGCAGACTGCATTTTTACATCTCATATAACTTGCTTTGGTCAATAGAATGCAGAATGATAGCATACTTATTCCAAGCCCAGGGCTCAAAATTCCCTGCATGTTTCTGCTTCTTCTTTTGTGCCTTTTCCATAGGCATTAAAGTAGCTTCCTGTATAGCTTCTGCTCCTTCCATGTATAGACAGACCCCAAAACACAGCCATTTAGCTAAGCCCAGCCAAGAACTATAGAGGAAAATACCTCACAGATGTTGCATGCAAAGGTCCATTTACCATTCTTAATGCACTCTTGTGCAGAAAGCAGCTCCCTGCTATCTATGCACAACATTACTATGACTCATCCCATGTACATCATCAAACATAAACAACCTGCTATTTCAACCTCAGGAGATTGAACCAGATATTATCACCCATGCTAAAGACAGACATGATGAATTGAACATTAGGCAGAGCTAATCTTTTGAGAACCTTAGAGTGAAACTGCCCAAAAGGGGTGACCCGTATGAGATGCTAACATAAACAAAATTCATTTTTCTTGATAAGGATGAAGTGACATCTACCCAGAAGTGGATCCATGCAACACTTCCTTGATAAACAGTTGCTTCCTTTCTGCATTGGCTTGCTCACATTTCAGTCTTGGAAGTGATGTCTATCTATTGCCTTGGGGTTTGACCTATGAATGTCAACAAATCTCTGCTTTCTTTATATGTCACATGACTACTATAACTTTTTATTTTTCAACAACAATAACTGTCGATTGTTAGTATTTACCTATAATAGCAAAAATGCTAGCATTAGTATTTTACAACATTTACATGTTTTCTTTTATTTAGATCTAATAAACTAATCTTGAGATAGTTTTGAAGGAACCTTTCCACCCTAAAAAGCTTTCCCGTAGCTGCCGCTGCCCTTCCCCCTTCCTCCTTCCTCCTTCCCTGTTCTAAGGTGCGCCAAGAACCCAGTAGCTTTGTCTAAAATCACCCAATCAGAAGCAACCTCATTCCCCGGACTTTCCCGCCCCTAGGGTTTCACCGCCCCCCCTGCCTTCCGCGTTCCTGCCCGCGCCAGGCTCCCCACTCAAATCCTCCTATCAGAACTTCCCACATACCCACTCCCCTATACCTTCTCTCCGCCCCCTAATGTTTCCCTATAAATTAGCCTGTAACAGCCGATCGAGGTCCTTCTTCCCGAGATACTGAGGGACCCTGACGCATCAGCAATAAACTCGCCTCTTGCTTTTGCATAGACCTGAGTCTGGTGACTGTTCCTTGGGGGCGGCTATCGTGGCTGGACCCCGTTTTGGGTCCAACAAACTATTATTTCTGCAGGTAGTAACAGGTTTTTTCCTGTCCAATCTATAGGTCTTTTATTTATTTTTATTGCTTTATTGCACTTACCAGGACTTCAGTGCAATGTTGGACTGCAGTGGTAAAAGCAGACATTCTCATCTTCCTTCCACTATGAGGAGGAAAATATTTAATCCTTCACTATTATGTATGGAGGTCTTTTGTTCTTTATCAAGTTGGTAGAATTTCCTGCGATTTCTGACAGTTTTTGTCATTAGTTGATTTTTATCATCTTCATTTCAACATCAATTGATCATGTGATTTTTCTCTCTGAAATATGGTGTGTCACATTGTTTGGTGCACTACTTTGATTACAATGTCATGTGATACATTGCACTGTTTGATTTTTGACTGTTGAACAAGCCTTGATTCCTTAAATAACCCTGACTTGGTTATCACGCTTTATCCCTTTTTAAATATGGATTCTTTTTATTGATATTTTGCTAAGATTTTTTGAACCTTTTCTTATGAGGAATATTGCTCTATAGTTTTATTTTCTTGTAATATCGTTTTCTGGTTTTGGCATTAGGATAAAGTTGGCCTTATAAAAAAGAGTTAAGAAGATTTTTTTCTCCTGTTTTTCAGGAAAAGTATGAGTAGAGATGGAATTAATTTTTTCTTTGAATCGTGGTAGAATTTTCCAATAAAACCATCCAAGCCTGGAGTTTTCTTTGTTGGAAGATTAACTATAATTTCAATTTTTTAAATTTAAATCATCTTTTTCTCCTTGAATGAGATTTGATAGTTTTTATCTTTCAAGAAATTGGTCCCTGTAACCTAGATTGTCAAATTTATGAGAATAAAATTGTTCATTATAACACCTTATTTTCTTTTTAATTATGTAGGGCCTTAAGGATCCCCTTATTTAATTCCAGTAATGGAAATGTGTGTCTTCAAAAGAAGACCACTTACGGGCCAATATTGGTAGAGGTTTATCAATTTTAGTGACTTTTTCAAAATATAAACTTTGTTTCATTGATTTTATCTATTATTCAGTTTTTAATATTATTGATTTATACTTTTAACTTTATTACTTTTTGCTGTCATCTCCTTTTGTATTTTCTTCTTTCTCTTGAGGTAAAGTTCCTCCTCTTCTTTAATGTAAACATTTAATGCTAGAAAATTTTCCTCTAGCCATTGCTTTAGCCAGATCCCACACATTTTGACATGTTTCATTTAGTTCAAAATATTTTCTAATTTCTCTTGATATTTCCTTACTGACTTATGAGTAATTCAAAAGTGTGTGGGTTAGTTTCCAAATATTTGGGGATTATTTATCAGTCTACTATTGATTTCTAGTTAAATTTCTTCAATGGTCAGATTTACACACATTTTGTTTGTTTGCTTTCACTTTATCCAGTTGGAGCTCACTGAACTCTGATCTGTAAGTTGATGCCTCTTTTGAAACTTGGCAAGAATTTGGCCATAATTTCCTCTAATAACTTTTTTCTTCACCAGTCTCTATTTTCCCTTGAGGACTCCAACCACTGTAATATTACACCTTTTGATACTATCCAACAAGTGCATCAGGCTCTCATAATATTTTCTTAGTTTTTTTTTTTATTTCTATGAAAGAAAAATACTTTTCTTCAGATGCACTTTCTCTTTCCTTTGCTGTCTCCATTCAGCTATTGAGCCTATCAAATAAGGCCATTTGCTCTTTTTGTAATTATCATTTGTACTATTTCACATACTGTATTTTTCAGTTTTAAAATATCCAACACTCCTTCTTACAGTTTCCATTTCTCTGCTGAGGATACAATGAGAAGTCGGCAGTGGCCCTGGCAGAGGGCTCTCACTAGGACTCTACTATGCTGACACTCAGAACTTCTAGTCTTCAGAACTGTAAGAAATAAATTTCTGTTGTTTATAAGCCAATCAAACTTTGGCATTTTCTTAGAGCAGCCTGAACTAAGGCACTATTTTTTTTAACAAGTATGTATATTTTAAGCCTCTCCAGACATTGTTATTTTTGTTACTATTACTATATGAAGTTCATCTTTGTTCAGATTTACCACAAATATTTACTTCTGTCATTGTTATTTATATCTTCCTGAATTTCTGAGAATTTATCACCTAGTAACACTTTTTTTTTTCCTTTTTTAGAGACAGAGACCCTTTAGAGACCCTTTATCACCCTCGGTAGAGTGCTGTGGCGTCACACAGCTCATAGCAACCTCCAGCTCCTGGGCTTAGGCGATTCTCTTGCCTCAGCCTCCCGAGTAGCTGGGACTACAGGCACCCACCACAACGCCCAGCTATTTTTTTTGTTGCAGTTTGCCTGGAGCTGGGTTCCAACCCGCCACCCTCAGTATATGGGGCCAGTGCCCTACTCACTAAGCCACAGGTGCCACCCAGTATCAGTTTTTTGCTTAAAGTATTTAGGCACTATTTATTTATTTATTTATGAGCAAATAAGCTCTTCTTGTGAAACCTGTCTTAGATTTGCTTGTCGACCACTTTACCTTTTTAATTTTCTCATTAAGAACATTATCCCTGGATATAAAATTCCAACTTGACATTCTTATTTCTTACAGTATTTAGCAATAGTGTTCTATTTTCTTCTGGACTCCTTTTTCTCCTGAAAGATAGACTATCTTCTAATTATTGCTTCACTTAATAATTGTCTTTTCACTTTGAACACTTGAAAGATTTTCTCTTAATCATGGCTTTGGGCAGGTTATACTATCGTGTGTCTAAGTATGGCTTTGTTTGAATTTATTTTGTTTATGACTCAGTGACTCTTGAGTCTAAGATTTAATATATTTTATATTTTCAATTCTCAGCAATATTTCTTCAAACATTATTTCTACTTCATTCTCTCTCCTCGTCCTGCAATTACAGCGGTAGCCATGCCATACTTTCTCACTACATCCCCATGCCTCCTAATCTTTTTTATCTTTTTGTTTTCATTCTTTGTTCTATAATTTTTTTCTGAACTGACTTCTAATTCCACTAATTGTCTTTTCAGCTCTATTTAAATGGTTATTAATCTCATCCATTGTGTTCTTAGTTGTTTGTTTGTTTAACTGTACTTTTTCTAGAATTCCCATTTGGTTATGTCCTATCTCCATTTTGCTGTAAAAAGTTGTAGTCTTTTCTTTTGTTATCTTAATTTTGTTAATAATGGCCATATAAAATATTTTCTGATACTTCCACAGATCTAGTGGATCTATTCCTATTGTCTACTATTTCTTTATTTTTAATCATATTTCTTATCTCCTTGATAGAAAGGTTTTTTAAATTTATGAATGTATATATTTTTTAATTTTTTTATTAAATCATAGCAGTGTACATTAATAATATCATGGAATACAGTGTACTGTTTCTGTATTATGAATGTATATTTTATATTTAAGGTATATAGGAGAGTTTGAGGCCTATGATAATGTTACATTTCTTCATTGGGAATCTGTTTTTATTTTTAATAGACAGCTAGCTAATAGCATTAGCAATTCTACATTACTTTAACTTATCTCTAAGGATTGAGAGGATCTGAATCTGGCTTTAGCCTTCTTGAATACTGGTCTATTTCTGAATCATCTTCCTTACTATGCAAATCCCTGGTTTATCAAGTCCCTTATTTTTTTTGGCATACCCTAGATTCCAATGGAAACAAAGATCAAGCTTCAAAGCCCCTCATTTGCCTTTAACTGTCCCGGAATCAGTAAATGCTTCTGTAGAAAAAGCATCTGTGAGTCTCCATATGCTTGGCAGCTCTTTGAGGCCTTCAAGCAAATGTTTTTATCTTTGTCTAGATTTTCTAGTTGTTCTAATCAATAAATTTTGATTGGATCACCTAATTTACCACTAATAAAAGTAGAATTCCCCAAGAAATAACTTCTAAATATATTGTACATACTGATTATGTTAGATACAAGATTCTGCACTAACCACGTTGTGGTGGTGAGAAACAAAACAGCCTTGCAATTTGTGACAGAGACAGCCAATATTCATTTGGCCTTTTGTTTTCAGGAGCAAAACATCTGTTTTATTTACTGGGCATACAGCCACCTAAAATATAGTCTAATTTTTCAAGCCCCTCTTCTAGCCAGGTGTGGCTCAGGAAGTTCCAATCAATATGATGTGCAATTCCTTAAAGAGTAGAGGAAACGTTTCCTGGTTTCTCATCCTACGTGGCTTTCCTGAGTGGAAACACAGTGGCTGGCATTGCTTATAGCCATGCTGGGCAGTGAGGAGCTTGGCACTAGAAGCCTCAGTGGTAGCACAACCAAAGTGAGGGCCTGGCTCCCGACACTGAGGACCATTATGCTGGTGTTGGACTATTATAGAGAAATCAAGGTCTGTCTTACTTAAGTCTCATTTTTTTTGTTTCTTGTGTCTAAAATACCCTCAAAGAGCTTATAAAGATGAAACATGCAGTAACTAATTATATTCTTACTATAAGGCAGCATGTGGTAAGTGGCAAATAAATGATTTAACATATTATTAAAACTCACAGGAGGCAGTTAGAGTCCTATGAGTTACTTGAAGGGTCAATCAGAGAGAAAGAATTCAAACTTCGCTTCAAAGGGTCCCCATGTGCAGGAAGAAACAAGGGCATCAAGGAGCAGTAAAGGAGGGTTTGTGGTGGGCAGCTCACCAAACTGGCAGTGCAAACAAAAGGGCTCTGGTGAGGCAGAGTGGGAAAGGGACTAAGTGTTAGCTGATGCATGACTAGAGAGGTCTTGAAAATAAGCCAAATGACTGGGTCCTGTGTGCTGGTCACTTACAGTCAAGGAATGAATGGTACTAATATTTAACTATTCTAAGAACTGAAGTTATCCAAAGACTAATGGTAGCCATGAATTACAGCCTAAGTTTCCTACTGCTAGTGGTTTTACATTAAGGATTTCCAAATCATAGTATCCTGTAGAGCTGAAACTCATCAGGAAGACTAAGCCATTGGGACCCAGACCTTAGGACAAATGAAGAGCCAAACCAGAGATTCTGATGCAGAGGAAAAGTGTGATGACTTAAACTTTTTTTTTCTATTCTTCCAATAGATTTTATCATTACATTAGAAAATTTTTTTCTATTCCTCCAATAGATTTTATCATTACATTTTTTTTTTTTTGAGATAGAGTCTCACTTTGTCACCCTTGGTAGAGTGCTGTGGTGTCACAGCTCACAGCAACCTCCGGCTCCTGGGCTTAGGCGATTCTCTTGCCTCAGCCTTCCAAGTAGCTGGGACTACAGGTGTTTACATCAACACCCAGCAATTTTTTTTTTTTTTTTGCAGTTTGGCCAGGGCTGGGTTTGAACCTGCCACCCTTGGTATATGGGGCCAGCCCCCTACTCACTGAGCCACAGGCACCACCAAAGTCTTGCTTTTTTTGTAGAAGGCAGTTTTGGGAAGAGAGACCTGGCTGAGGCATAATGGGGAAGAAGCGCTAAAGTTTGCAGGGATAACTCTGAAGATGGGGTCCAGGGAAAGTTGGCCCTGTCAGTTGTGGTTGAGCTTCCATGGATTAGTAGTTTATAGACACTTTATAATTTTTTTAACCCATTAGGACAAAATTGAACATTTACTGCATTAAAAAACTATGAGAAAAGGCTGGTATGTGGGAAAGAGCTTATTTGAGAAATCATTTCAACACAGACAGTTTTATCATCCCACCTAATTATCTTTTTTCTTTTATATAAATGACCATATTACTATTTCACACCAAGACCTGTGGGTATGTGTTGGGGTGTCATCTGTGCCTATAAAGGATGTAAACAGACAACAGCTATCTTCATGGTATTTTCTTGACAAGTTTGTATAAATATGGAAACACTCACCTCGGTCAAAAGGGAATCTAAGTTGAGTTCTATCATAAAGAGCACTGCATCTGGAGAGAACATAAATACTTTATCTTAAACTCACTGCTAACTCCATCATCAAGTCACACAAAAGCCTTAAGTTGAGGTAAGGAGGCCACGTGCACCAAAATTCTCACCTCTTCCATCTGACTGACAGAGCAATACAATGAGATGCATTTCTGAGACACCCTTGCAGTCAGGTGCTTGTCTACACGTCACCTCTGCATGAGATTCTGATGCCTTCTACCTGCTTCCCATCTACCCAGCTGAGCCTCTCAATGACTCCCACTTGGCCTCTTAAGATTCTGGGAAGGAAGATTTCATCTCCAATGAAGGAGGTGTTTCTCATCATGCCCTCCATGTGTCAAAGAGAGAAATTCGCTGTTCAGGCCCACAGAGACCCACTTCTTACCACTGCCAGAGGTGTTAAACTTCCCCCTTGGCATACAGGCTGCAGGCTCATTGTGGAGCTGATGCTGCTCCTCTGGGAGACACACCAGAGACCAAAATAGAGGGAGAAGTAGATCAAACTCACACAGCAAAAGATGGCTTAATTCTCTGAGCAATGTTAATCTCAATAATTTTCCACAAATAAATTCAAGAAATAATACGAGTACCTTCTCTGTTGTCTGGGTACCATGTTGAATGCTGGCAGTGAAACAACAGTTGATGTGTGCAGCCAGCCTCCAGGGAGCTCAGAACAGCAGGGGGACAAATCAGAAAAGACTGTGTAGGTGTAGACACAGTCTGAGAAGAGGAGCAAGTCAGTCTGGGCAGGGTGAGCTGAACCACCTTCTCAGACAGAAATGCTTAATCTTTGTGTCTTGAAGGACAAGTGGGTGTCTATGGGGCAGGCAGGGCCAGAGCCTCATTCCTTCAGTGTAGACTGTGGAGCTGGGAGTCATCTAAAGTCCAAGCTAGAGGGGAAAGGTAAGAGTAGACCGTGAGGGTGACAGAAGGCTGTGCGAGTTGAGTTTTATCCCAAAGGGGTGAGATGCTGTATAGATTGGGAGTGGGATCTGGGTGCAGTAACAGCATGGAAGATGAGTCATAACCTGACAAACTGAGTTGGGTCTGTCCCATTAAGAACCCAGTGTGGTGAGAGAGGACAGTCCCTATGCTAGTACTGCAGCAGTGGCGGGCTTGGGGCCCATCTGCAGCATGATTGAGAAGAGCGATGGATTTGGGATACCAGAGGCTTCCTGACTCACATGACTTCCAGGCTGTGAAGCCACCAACAAAGGTTAGGAATCAGTATGTGCATTCACTGTGCTTAGGGAGAATCAAGAAATAGCAGGTCCTGGAACACGTTTGGTCTCTGCCAGGCACAGCAGGCTGTCACCCTTGTTTGCCCATGAAAAGTGATGTGGTGGATGACAGGTTCAGGAAGAACTGAACTGTAAATGCAGACTGCTGAGCTCCAGAGTCCACACCAGTCTGTCACAGGCATCACCTCTCTGCCAGACAGCCTGGGGTGCAGGTTTGAGTTCAGGTGAAAGGTATGAGCTGAGTTCATATTTCAAAGTCACTGAGTTACAAATGATCTAAAATCACAGAAGTGCAAAGCATCATTCTCAGGCCAGCTGATCACCTTCTGTGAGCACCTTCCCAGACACAGGTCCTGAGCTACAACTGAAGACCCAGGAACATAACACAGTGCCCTCCCTGAAGCCCTCTAACTGTTCAGATGTAATGACTCTATTTGGGGAAAAACAGACAGGAAAACAATCATACTGTGGAGTGATGGTGCTCTAATATTTGAAGAAGCGTGGCTGGAAGTACTTTACAGGGAATTAGTTTGGAATGAGTGGTTGTGCAGAGAGCCGCATTAGCTCACAGACACCCGTAGTGATTAGTGATCCGCTCCAGGCCAGGGTGGGAACCGAGAGTGAAGTGCAAGAGAGGTCAGTGCCCAAGAGCCAGTGGCCTTTGGTACTGGACAATTCGAAGGCCACAGCAGACTGTGGGGCACCTTGTTGCAGCATGTGGAAGAGGTCGGCACAGCTGCAGCGGGTGGAGAAGCGAACTGCACAGAGGAGGCAGGAGCTGTGGCCCTCCTCAGAAAGCTCCTCTGAGGCACCACAGGTGGTTTGAGAACGTCTCACATTCATTTGATTTCTTATTTTTTCTTCCTGGAATGTAGAAGACTTATGCACATTACCAGCTGAGGCACAGAGCTGACAGAGAAAGAGAAGTCAGAGTCTCAAGAAAGAGGTGAAAGGGGAGAGGAGGGTCCCCCAGAATGGGTGGCTGCAGAGTCGAACCCAGGACCCTCCACTTCAGCAGCTCTTTGGTGAGTGACAATCAGCCTCCTTCCTGACCTTATGGCCCTTATGAGAAACTTAAATATGTGAAAATGTGAAAGTGAAAAGAACTATAAAAAAGATGCTCTTTCAGAGTTGGTATCTATTGGTGTCTTTAGTGGTTTCCATTTCTAATGAGATGGAATAGGTCATTACTGTTAATAAATTAAAACTTGGGTCTAAATCATTTATGCCTTTAAAAATTAAGAAGCAAGCCCGGGCGCTGTGACTCACACCTGTAATCCTCACTCTGGGAGGTCCAGGTGGGAAAATTACTTGAGCTCAGGAGTTTGAGACCAGTCTCTGCTAAAAATAGAAAAAGTAGCCAGTTGTGGTGGGCACCTATAGTCCCAGCTACTAGTTGGCTGAGGCAGGAAGATTGCTTGAGCTCAGGAATTTGAGGTTGCTGTCAGCTGTGACACCCGGCACTCTACCCAGGGCAAGAGAGTAAGACTCTGTCTTAAAAAAAAATCCAGGAGAAAATGAGACCTTCATGAAAATCTTCCTATTTCAAAAACAAACGATTACCGTCTCAGTGTGTTCCTCTTGGAACCCACTGAATGCCAGCCAAGGAGAAAAGTTGGAAGACACAGGTTAACACAAAATCAGAACCTACGTTACAGCTCTATTAATCTGAATTTGATTAGCTGAAAAGCCCTATGTGTCATTCAATTTTCCTAACATAAATCTGTCAGGAGGTCTGTTCACATTTCACTTTAGACCATATGGTTTAAACACAGACTTCTGCTTTTCTTCTACCTTTCCATTTGAGTATAATTCTACTTTTATTCAAGTAAAAATTTACTGGTGACTAGAATCTGTCTGTTTTAGACAGAGTTAATTGCCAGAAATGTTTCCTGTGTGGTCTCAGCCTTCAGGTGAAGTCTCCAGCTCCTGCAAGTGTGAAAGTGTGGACTTTCTACGGAGCCAGTGCTACTTTGGAGTCAGACTTTATGAGTTACATCTGTTAAGTAACTGGACAACTGAATTATGTTAACAATGTCTCTACTTTCTGCTTTGGCCATGCAGTGTTGCCATGAGCAGAAATGTTATTTTTTCCAGGTCAACAGATATTTCCTGCCTTCTCTGCCTTTAAGTTTTTCAGCATAAACTTCAGAGCAGTATATAAATTAGTTTAAGCTTTTTTTTTTAAGAAATCTAAATTTTGAACTCTATCCAATCATAGTGAGATGTAGAATATTTTAATATGGAATTTGTTTAAGTTAAGAAACAAAACTTTATTACTCTCATTATGATGAAGCTTTACAGGGTCTTTAAGTGTCCCTTCAAATAAATACCCATTTGCTTAGTGATCCAGTAAGGAGTGCCAGAGGAGACATTTAGGATTAGCCAGTCTTAAGAAAAGCAAATAAAAATTTTACTCCAAATTGGCAGGAAAGAAGAGTTACTTAAAATATTAAACCAGCCCTAGATTTAAATCTTTTATCCATTGTGAATCAATTTTTGCAATGAAAGGTGAGGGTCCAATTTCAGTCTTTTACATGTGATTATCCAGTTCTCCCAGCACCATTTCTTAAATAGGGATTCTTTCCCCGAGTGCTTTTGTTTGGTTTATCAAAGATCAAGTGATTATAAGATATTAGTTTCATCTCATGATTTTTTATTCAGTTCTGATCTCTATTTTGGTTACCATGCTGTTTTAATCACTACAGACTTATACTTAAAGTCTGGTAAGGTGATGCCCCTGGCTTTGTTTTTATTACTAAAAATTGCCTTGCTATACATGCTTTTTTCTGGTTTCATATGAAACAAAGAACTATTTTTTCCAAATATGATGTTGTTATTTTTAATGGGGATTGCACTGAAATTGTAAATAACTTTGAAAAGTACAGACATTTAAACAATGTTGATTCTTCCCAGCCGGGAGCATGGTATGCTCTTCCATTTCTTAATTTCTCTGGCTATTTCTTTTCTTAGGGTTTCTTTTTTTTTTTTTTTGAGACGGAGCCTCAAGCCATCTCCCTGGGTAGATTGCCATGGCATCACAGCTCATAGCAACCTCCAACTCCTAGGCTCAAGCGAGTCTCCTGCCTCCGCCTCCCAAGTAGCTGGGACCACAGGCACCCGCCACAAGGCACGGCCATATTTTGGTTGCAGCCATCATTGTTGTTTGGCGGGCCCGGGCTGGGGATTCGAACCCACCACCTTGGGTGTATGTGGCTGGCACCTTAGCCGCTTGAGCCACAGGCGCCGAGCCAGAATTAGAGGATTTTAAGGATGCCTTCCAGCTTTGTGACCGTATGATTTATTATTAAATAAAAAAGATATTACCCAATTCAGTTTCCAACCTCAGAGACTGCCAAGGAAGGGGTGGCCAAGTGTCAGGGGCCAACACTATGTCAGTACCAACCTAACCCTGTCAGAACAATCAGTGCAGTTTCCTCTATATCCCCCTGTGTTGAGGTTTGAGTAAGATTTTAGTAGGGAAAAGGGGAATTCTGACGCTTAAATAAAAGGTGTGAGAACTACCAGCCAGATAAAATTAAATATATATAGCATATATGGCAATCATAATATACAGATTTTTAGGAAGTAGACATATTAAATGCCAATTGCAGCTTGATTTTCATTGTCGATTATAAAATTATAGCAATTATCAAAAAGGATATAGTCCTATGATCTATTCTGCAGAAAGTTCATTCTTAGAAGTTTGAAGATAAAGAAGAATTCTACTCTTGAAATTGTATGATTTCAAACTAGTACTAGTAATATTTAGGTGATGGAAGATAGAAAGTGCTTATTTAGGATCTCTACTCCAAGAGAAGGGGTTAAGTTAAAAGCAGCCAGGTAGTCAAGAGCTCTGACAATGCTCCTATCCCAATTTAATCGGAACAGTTCTGCTTAACAGTTCTGCTTTCACGGCACACACTGTTTTGGTTTTTTTTGAAAATCATATCTGAAAAAGAATTCCTTTGGGGCAAGGAAAGGCCTGCAACAAGTGCTCAAATGGAAGAGAAGGCAGAGTCTGAAGGAAGGGGGCTTTACTGATGAACCAGTGTCAGAGCAGGACCTGATGATACAAGGCAGGATCTTGTGCTCTCAGAAGCTCCTGACAATAGGTTTTCTAAAACCAAAGCCACTACTTCTCCTTAGAAACCCAGAAAACTAGCTCATGGGAGAATCATGAAGAGTCAGCTCTAAGGACAAAATAAAATTTAATATGAGGTTCGACCTCCTAATCCAGATGTGTTCAAATGAAGTAAGGTAACAAAGTAAACTGTTTGTACAAAAACAAAGGAATTACTAATATAGATTTTTTTCCTATTTGATAATAAGAAGGCAGAAGAAAGGTACATAGAACAGGAAGGCACAAGGTCCATACAACTGAGAGACAGATGCCCTACTTCTGAGAGAGGAACAAGAGATTCTGTATTATCATTGTTATTAATAAGACTGAGGTTAGCTGCTGCATTTTACATGGTAAAAAAAATAAAGGTTGAGGCTCAGTGTCCGTAGCTCAGTGAGGAAGGTGCCAGCCACATACACCAAGGCCGGCGGGTTCGAGCCCAACCAGGCAAGCTAACCAACAATGACAACTACAACAAAAATATAGCAGGGCATTGTAGTGGGTGCCTTTAGTCCCAGCTACTCAGGAGGCTGAGGCAAGAGAATTGCTTAAGCCAGAGAGTTTGAGGTTGCTGTGAGCACTGATGCCATAGCAACAGCTTGAAACTCTGTCCCCCTCCAAAAAAAGCAAAGTTGAAAACAAAATGAATTCATTATTACAGTAGAAATTTTCTTATAAAAGTTTAATATAATGATTCAAAAATTTGGACAGGGGTAGGGCATGGTATCTCACGCCTGTAATCCTAGCACTTTGGGAGGTCAGGGCGAGAAGATCACTTAAGGGCAGGAGTTAGACACCAGTCTGAGCTGGTGAGACCCTGTTTATCTTAAAAAAAAAAAGAAAGAAAAAGAAAAGAAAAGATTAGAATAGATTAGGAAAGAATATTAGCTGGGATTGACGATATGCCTGAGCCTAGGAGTATTTTATTTTCTTTTTCTGAGACAGAGTCTCACTTTGTCACTCCTGGTAGAGTGCTGTAGTGTCACAGCTCACAGCCACCTCAAACTCTTGAGCTTTAGTGATTCTCTTGCCTCAGCCTCCAGAGTAGCTGGGACTACAGGCAGAGCCACAACGCCCAGCTATTTTTTAGAGACAGCGTCTTGCTCTTGCTCAGAGCTGGTCTTGAACCTGTGATCTCAGGCAATCCACCTGCCTTGGCCTCCCAGAGTGCTACAATTTATAGGCATCAGCCACCATGCCCAGCCCTGAGCCAGGTTGCAGTTTTGGCTGGGGCCGGGTTTGAGCCAGCTATCCTTGGTATATGGGACTGGTGCCCTACTCCCTGAGCCACAGGTGCCACCCAATGAGCCTGGGAGTTTAAGTGACCTAAGATTATGACACTACTGCATTCTAGCCTGGGCAACAGAGCGAGAGCCTGCCTCAAAACAAATACCAAGAAAACAAAGAGTTGGATATGAAATAATAGATATATATAATGTTTTAAGACTTAGAAATGCTACTCTTTTTCTTTTTTTTTTTGAGACGGAGCCTCAAGCTATCCCCCTGGGTAGAGTGCCATGGCATCACAGCTCATAGCAACCTCCAACTCCTGGGCTCAAGCAGTTCTCCTGCCTCCGCCTCCCAAGTAGCTGGAACCACAGGCGCCCGCCACAACGCCTGGCCATTTTTTGGTTGCAGCCATCATTGTTGTTTGGAGGGCCCAAGCTGGGGATTTGAACCCGCCACCTTAGGTGTACATGGCTGGCGCCTTAGCCGATTGAGCCACAGGCGCCGAGCCCTCTTTTTCACTATTTATATAAAATTACTTGACATGGCTTATGATATAAAAACAGATACAAGGAAAGATCAAGGATACTCAGGAGGAGATAACAGACAAATGTTCCCAGAAAGAGAGATGAAAGTTACTGTAACTGAGAACTTAATCTAATTCTGAGCTTAGCACCAGGAAAGCACTATCCCACAAGAGGAGAGTTAAAGACTTGCTTCGTAGTTCTCTTCAAAGCTGTTGTTATGTATGCACTGTGTCTCACAAATGTGATGCTACTATCAACATTATAACTAAATAAATCACTATTTTACATCAATATAAATAAGATTCCACTTACTTTCAAGAAAGAAAACTAGCAAATTAATGAACTGAGCTTTAACTTATATTTCTACCACTAGATTAATTAATATGCTTGACTTTGATCAAAACCCTTTACTGACCATGAATGAGTTAAAATTCATTTGGATTTCCAGAGCCCGAACTCAGGCTCAGTTTTGTCTAGCTGATATTTAAAAACAAAGCCCTAAGTAAAAAAAAAAAATGTTTAATGTAAACAAAATTTCCTTAATTTTCTAAATTCAAATCAAAAAGAATGGAATCAAAAGGAAAGAACTTGTTATCAGATATATTTAAAACGTAATTCTGAATTACTTCAGACATTCTGTAATAACCTACATGCTAAAAAGAACACGTTTTCCCCCTAATTTTTTGAGTTTTGAAAACATGCAATGAATAGAACCCTCCTTTTACTAAATTCCTTCTATCTATATTAGGTCCTAAATTTTTTTTAAGATACTTTTTTAAAAAGACTGAGAAAAATCTTAGTCAATTTGTCCACTTACTGAGCTTTGCTTTTTTAACCTCCAAAGAGGCTGAAGTATCCACTATATTTAATCAGCAATTAAAATGATGCACAGAAGGAAAGAGAAGGAAGGAACAAGTGATGTGAGAAGGAGACAGACTCCATTTGGAGAGTTAGGCCGCCACTCAAGGTCAGAGCAGGAGACTCTCTGTAATAAGAGCAAATGGGAGGAGGGAGGGAGAAAGGCTCAGACCCTAATGTCATCTCAAAGGAATATTAGTACTGTTAATTCAGACAAAACAACTGCTGTAAACAAAAATACTAAAGGGCATGTAGTCGTTGGTGAGGGGCAAAGAAATATGATCAGAAGGAAATACAGATAGGGTTGGGCCAGTTAACTGACAGAACTATTAGATGAAACCAAATTGGAACTTTTGAGTCTACGCATAGAAAAAAAGATATTATTTTAATTAACAGCAAGACTAGCAGTTTTGAAGATCTTTGTAATTCATGTTCTAATTTTTAAAGTTTTGTGGGAAAAACCCCAAACCAAGAATTTATAGGGATGTCACCCTTTATTTTGTGTAATAAAATATTTTATTGGTGACAACTTCCTGCTTGGCCCCTTTAGTTTTTATATAATGAATATACGTGCAGGATTCACAGAAGATGTGATAAACTCAGTGGCACAATTCTGAGACTAATGGTCTATACAGTATTCTGGGGAATGCTACTATATAATTCCTTCGAGGTCCTATAACTTGTGCCTCTCAGTCCTATGCCCTGAGCATGCCGCACCAAAATGACTGAGGAAGAGGACAAGAGAAATTCCAGCGTGCACAGGGAGAAACTTTCAATATTTAACAAAACACTGGGAATTGTCATAGTAGTTGGAGTAGTTGGAGTAATTGGCATCCTATCTAGATGCCACTCTGTCAACTCTGTTTTGGGAGACACCCTGTAGCCACTTGGGAGAAGGCACCCACAGATCCCACTTAATACTGCATTGTCATGTCCAGGGCTGGCTTCTGATAGACCTCAACTACTTGAGAAGTTATTCTGAAGAGTTGTAAATGCTATGTTCTACATTAATACCTGTCCATTATTATATTTAAATAAAAGTAAGCAAGATGATGTGTTGTGTAGAAAAAGATAGGATAGCTACAGAGCAAGATTATCAGAAATATTCTGAGAATGAGTAAAATGAGATTTTAGGCAGCACAGTGATGGGGATAAGTGGAGAGCTCTGCTCTGACGGCATGTGTGTTTGAATGTAACAGCTCTAATTTTGTAACACCTCGGAGGGGGTTATTTCTCTTAAATGAATTTAAGTGAGTCAATTACAAACTGTAATTCAGTGAATAATTTATATTCACGTATTAGGTATCTACCACCCACTTCTATAGCAAGAATCTTGACTTGTCAAAAACAAGGAGAAAACATGAAGTTTTTTTTTTTTTAAGAGACAGAGTCTCACTTTATAGCCCTTATTAGAGTGCCATGGTGTCACAGCTTACAGCAACCTCCAACTCCTTGGCTTAGGTGATTCTCTTGTCTCAGCTTCCTGAGTAGCTGGGACTACAGGTGCCCGCCACCCTTGGTACATGGGGCCAGCACCCCATCCACTAAGGCCACAGGCGCTGCCCAAAATATGAAGTTTTTTAAATGACTCAGTGCTCTCCAGAACAGCAAAATCTCCCCTTGAATTAATAAAGGCTTAATCCAAGGTGTTAAAACCCACCAATACTTTGACTTCCTGCTTGGCCCCCTTAGCTAGGCATTTATATAATGAATGCCTTTTTCAAGGTGTTAAAAACCCAAAGTATTGAGTTTATAGCTTATCTTATATTCAGTCAACTCATCTACTAGGGGAGCAAAAGGGTCATCAGCTTAGGTGAGGGACAGAGCATTTATCATTACAGTGACTGGAAGGCAGCGGGAGGTTAGGAAGTGGGCAAGTAGGCTGGAAAGGTAATGAAGCTGCCTGCACCTTCTGGAGCCCCACTCTGGCACGAGGGGGATGGACCACACCTGTCAAGAGGATGGGAGTTAAAAAGACTGGCAGAGGAGATGGGCTTCTAGCAAGAAAGGAAGCCTGGAGGAAAAAACACGCGTGTGTGTGTGTGTGTGTGTGTGTGTGTGTGTATGGGGGAGAGGGATGATAGGAATAGGGACTAGAAGGGAATCTAAGCTATTTCTTCTAACAGTATTTTTTTTTTTTGAGACGGAGCCTCAAGCCGTCCCCCTGGGTAGGTGCCATAGCATCACAGCTCACAGCAACCTCCAACTCCTGGGCTCAAGCAAGTCTTCTGCCTCTGCCTCCCAAGTAGCTGGGACCACAGGTGCCCGCCACAACGCCTGCTCATTTTTTGGTTGCAGCCATCATTGTTGTTTGGTGGGCCCAGGCTGGGGATTCGAACCCACCACCTTAGGTGTATGTAGCTGGTGCCTTAGCCGATTGAGCCACAAGCACCGAGCCATTCTAGAAGTATTTTAATAAGATCAAAGGCTACATGGGGGAGAAGAGTAAAGGACATGAAAGAGAAATTGTGGGATTTCTGACTTTTTATGCTTTTCTGATTTCAGAGAGGGAGTGGTTTTAGGGAATTATCAGGTCTGCAAAATGGCCCAGACACTGCCCTGGAGTCAGCAGAGCTTCTCCTAGGAGGTTCTCAGGGTCCACTGCCTCTGCTCTGCTCACATGGTTTCCTTGTCCTTGAAGAGCTTCCCATCTAGGCTCTACCTGGTTAGTTTCTATTAATTCTTTTTTTTTTTTTTTTGAGACAGAGTTTTATTGTGTCACCCTCGGTAGAGTGCTGTGGCATCACAGCTCACAGCAACCTCAAACTCCTGGGCTCAAGAGATTCTCTTGCCTCAGCCTCCCAAGTATCTGGGACTACAGGTGCCCACCTCAATGCCCGGCTCTTTGTTGCAGGTATTTAGCTGGCCCAGGCCGGGTTTGAACCCACCACCCTGGGTGTATGTGGCTGGCGCTATAACCACTGTGCTTTGTGCGCCAAGCCAGTTTTCTTTTTTTTTTTTTTTTGAGACGGAGCCTCAAGCTATCCCCCTGGCTAGAGTGCCATGGCATCACAGCTCATAGCAACCTCCAACTCCTGGGCTGAAGCGAGTCTCCTGCCTCCGCCTCCCAAGTAGCTGGGACCACAGGCGCCCGCCACAACGCCCGGCCATTTT
>CAUYQV010045639.1:0-18029 GCA_963574575.1 Galagoides demidoff
GTGGTCCCAGCTACTTGGGAGGCTGAGGCAGGAGACTCGCTTGAGCCCAGGAGTTGGAGGTTGCTATGAGCTGTGATGCCACAGCACTCTACCCAGGGGGACAGCTTGAGGCTCTGTCTCAAAAAAAAAAAAAAAAAAAAACCCAGATCAATCTGAGACAAAATCAGCATTCACCCAGTAACACACCAACCCAGATGTCCTTCTATCTGCAGAATCATTTCCTTATGAACTAGCACAGCAGTTCTCAACCTGGGTCGGGACCCCTTTGTAACAATGAAAATACGTCCTGCATATCAGATATTTACATTATGATTCATAACAGTAGCAAAATTACAGTTATGAAGTAGCAATGGAAATAATTTTATGGTTAGGGGTCACCACAACATGAGGAACCGTATTAAAGGGTCGTGGCCTTAGGAGGCGTAAGGAAGGTTGAGAACCACTGAACTAGCAGAATACGGGACTAGAAAATCCAATTTGAGTCTCTACCCCGATTTTCTGTGTAGAGTGGTTTGAAGATCCTCATTTTGCAGGTTTCTTTTTACTTTGTCTTCCCACTTATAAAAGGAGGAGACACATTCTACCTTCAAACATGTTGATCAGGTGAACTATTTGTATTTCCGGCCCTCCCTGCCAACCACCACAAGGCGAGGGCGTTATCTGCTGAGGCCATTTGCATCATCTCACATTCATCAGGGTTATTTTGCTCTGCAAAGAGGTCCCGTCACTTCTGCTGCAGACAGAACACGGCGAACACAACTCCACTCCTCCTGTTCAGCTTCTTCTGCAGCCCCTCCAGTGCCCAGCGAGCTTCCCAACATCCAGAACTCGAGCTGGGCCCTCTTTCTCATGTCCAGTGATTCAACTTGCTTTAATCCAACATGTATTGAACACCTACTGTAGAGAGCTGAGTGAGGGCTGTAAAGACAGGACAGTCACTCCCTTCCTAGACATGTACCGTCTGGAAGAAGAGATGGGAACCCGCTCCACGTAAATAAAATGCCAAGGAGAATGTGAGAAGCACTCTGCGGGCGGCACCTTGAAGAGATGGATTTATTTTCACAGTGAAGATTGAGACGGAAAAGAAGGATGAAACACACATAGTGGAACTTGAACTGTGAAAGACGAGAATGTCCTAAGGGAGCAGCGAGTGGAGCATTTCCAAAGGCACCCGGGAGGGGCCTGCAGCGGGCAGCACCTCCGGGTGAGGGACGTAACACGTGTTAGCACCAAGGCTGGAGCCCTGCCGCCCGTCTGGAGTAACAGAGCAGAGGATGGCACCAGGTGCCCGCGGGCCACAGGCAACACCCACAAGTTATCCATGGTCTGTGGTGTTTCCAAAAAATTAAAGTCGACATTAGACAAAATAGACTTTTAGATATAAATGTGGATTTCTTGCTCCTTGTGGAAAAATTTGGAGAACTCTGCTATCCCAGGCTTCCTGAGTCAGAATGAGCAGACTGATGACAGGTAGCAGCAGCCCTCAAGGCAGGATATATACGCCCTCCAACTTACTAGGGGCCACCAATCCCACCTGCCGTTCCACACTGGGCCCACGTGAACTATCTACATTACCTGCCTGGGAGCCCTGACCCCGCTGTACAGGTGAAGGGAGATCATTTAACATCTAGCACAGTAGTTTAATAAATGGCGGCTGCAGCTACCAGTGCTACTCCAGGAAAGCGCCTCTTTCAGGTGCACAAACTGCCAGAGTATCGTACATGGAAACTCTGGTTGGGGTGTAAAGTGCAAGTGACTAGGCTGCTCCGTGGGGCACAATCCTGACCTGCTAGCACTGCCTGACTCTTCCCAGAGGTCAGTTCCTTACAGCGTTAGAAACAGAGCCTCAGTGACAACGCTCCCCTCACCCCTGTGTGCGTGTCCACACAGAGACGCACGCACGCACGCACGCCAGCGTGTCCGCACAGACGCACGCACAGCAGCGTGTCCGCACAGACGCACGCACAGCAGCGTGTCCGCACAGACGCACGCACAGCAGCGTGCCCACAGAGACGCACGCACCAGCATGCTCTCACAGGGATTAAAATATCTGAATAGAACTAGACTGCTCGTTTTTATTCCATTTTCTGACGACTTTTCTTTCACTGAGTCTCTGCTTCGATTTTCCACACAGAGTGGTTTAAGGACCATCTGTAAAGTCTTTACAACACGACCAAACCATCATACCTCAGAGGCTTACTACAAATCCAGAGAATTAGCCTGCCATGAGGGGTGGCACAGCTTTCAGTGTTTTGGAGTCTGGGACTTTTGAAATATCCACCACAAGCCTGCCAGACAGCAGTTTAAATCCAGAAGGTCACCTGACTGACACAGAACTGAGCCATTCTTCCTGAGCGTGAACTGAACAGATGGCAGCACCTTGTCTGCTATTCCAGAACTTAGCAGGGAAACGCTTTGGTGCTACACGTTTGCTGAGTAAAGCGACTGGAGTTCTGGCTGGCGCTTCCAACAGGAAGCACCGGGCATCTCCTGCGCCCCCTGGTGCCTCTGAACGGCCACAGCACCTCCGGTACCAGTCAAGCACGGACTCACTTAAAGAGTCCACAGTATGGAGAACATGTGTATTTCCAAATGATGCTCTCTCACTATAACTCCACATGTGCATTATTTTACTTTATCCCTGAAGCACAAGAACGAGAAGAAGTGCACAGCAACCTGTCTCTCTCTCCTGGAACTCTAGACTAATACTCTCTCAAGTAACAGTGGAGAAAGAAGAGGTATTCAAGGAGCTAGAACTTGGCCTGTGAGGCTAGCGGACCAAGGCTATGTCACTAGGGACATTACATAAAGTTTTCTTTAAGAGAAAAGTTGCTTTTATAAAACTCGAGCAGCTCGGCACCTGTGGCTCAAGCGGCTAAGGCACCAGCCACGTAACCTAAGGTGGCGGGTTCGAATCCCCAGCCCAGGCCCGCCAAACAACAATGATGGCTGCAACCAAAAAATGGCCGGGCGTTATGGTGAGCGCCCGTAGTCCTAGTTACTTGGGAGGCTGAGGCAGGAGACTCGCTTGAGCCCAGGAGTTGAAGGTTGCTGTGAGCTGTGATGCCATGGCACTCTACCCAGGGGGATAGCTTGAGGCTTTGTCTCAAAAAAAAAAAAAAACAACAACAACAAAACCCAAAAAACTCAAGCATTTTCCTTTTTGTAGAAGCTCAGAAATTAGTTCAGTTGCCATTTTGCCAGACACAGAGGGTCTTCAGGGATCACCTGCTGATTTCTGCTACCTGGTATCCACACCCTCCTTCCAACTTCCCTGGAGAGCCGTGCCCACTCACCCAGACACAGAGGGTCTTCAGGGATCACCTGCTGATTTCTGCTACCTGGCATCCACCGCCCTCCTTCCAACTTCCCTGGAGAGCCGTCCCCACTCACCCAGACACAAAGGGTCTTCAGGGATCACTTGCTGATTTCTGCTACCTGTCATCCACCGCCCTCCTTCCAACTTACCTGGAGAGCCGTCCCCACTCACCCTCAGAGGGAGCTGACAGCCCAGCTCTGTGCATAGAGCAAACCAAGTGCTCACCCAGGCTCAGTGTCTACACTCAGGGTATGTGGCTCAGGTCATGCCAATTAAGACATACCAAGAGTTGTATTGGGCATTAAGCGAGTGAAGCACACTGTCCCTGATGACCTGAAGGAGAGAAGACAGAGGTCCGTGGCATCGCAGTCACCTTTGACCACCAGGATGATGTGTGTTTGCAAGTAGTATCAAAAGAGAGGATAGGGGGCAACAGATGCCTCCATCAAACCTCTTTCTTTGTTCTTTTTTTTTTTAACCTGCCATCTCCAGTATATGGGGCCGGCACCCTACTCCTCTGAGCCACAGGTGCCACCCTCCATCAAACCTCTTTATCTAGACCCTTCTGAGATCAGACAGAACCAAAGCTTCTCAGTTACATTACCTCCAAATTCCCACCTTGATTAAACCTGTTGGAGATGGGTCTCTCTCAGGTGTTAAAGAAAAGTGAACACTTCTACACTGCTGGGGGAATTGCAAACTAATACGTTCCTTTTGGAAAGACATCTGGAGAATGCTCAGAGAACTAAAAATAGACCTGCCATTTGATCCTATAATTCCTCTACTAGGTATATACCCAAAAGACCAAAAATCACACTACAATAAAGATATTTGTATCAGAATGTTTACTGCAGCCCAATTCATAATTGCTAGGTCATAGCAGAAGCCCAAGTGCCCATCAACCTACAAATGGATCAATAAATTGTGGTGTATGTACACCATGGAATACTATACAGCCCTAAAGAAAGATGGAGACTTTACCTCCTTCACATTTACATGGATGGAGCTGGAAAATATTCTTCTTAGCAAAGTATCTCCAGAATGGAAGAAAAAGTATCCAATGTCAATGTACTCAGCCCTACTATGAAACTAATTTATAGCTTTCATAGGAAAGCTATAACCCAATTATAGCCCAAGAATATGGGGAGAGGAGAGAGGGAGGGGAGGGAAAGGGGGAGGATGGGTGGAGGGAGGGTGATTGGTGGGACCATGCCTATGGTTCATCCTATGAGGGTATATGTGAATCTCTCTAAATGTAGAATATAAATGTCTTATCACAATAACTAAGAAAAAGACATGAAGGCTATGCTAACCAGTTGGATGAAAGTATTTCAAATTGTATAGAGAAACAGTACACTGTACCCAATGATAGTATTAATGTACACAGCTATGATTTAATAAAATAAAGAAGAAGGGGGCCTATTCTGTGGACATTAGAGGCACTTAAGAAAGGGCCATATATTCTGTGATTCTCTACTAAGCCTCAGGCCTCACAGGAAAGCCCATCACGAACCTTCAGCACCCTCCCAGCACAGGACCCTCAAAGTGCCCCAGCTCAGCCTCACCCAAAGCCATTTCACCAGGACTGAATGCACCGTGGCAGACCTAAGTCCAGGCAGCTCAGGAATGGAGGGCAGGGTAAGTATAGAAGAACTCATCTGGAAATGAAATGCAGAGGAAATGCAAGAAAGCAGGCATTGAAGGGAGTTTAAGAAAGAGAGAAATTAAGGGGAGAAAGCAAGTTCGGGGTGGCTTTCAGGGAGGCGTGGTCTAAGGAACTGATGCTTACCGAGAGCCCTAAAAGCCGTCTCCCTAACTCCAACTCACACATGGTGCAGTTTTAGTTTTGAAGGCTTGATATATGGCCTTAGTTTAAATGGCATTGCTGGAAAATGCAATTAAAGTATTTATGCCAAGGGGAAAAGTAAAGTACATTTATCTGGGGGCAAGGGGCCCAAAAAACCCAAAACATTCTGTATACTTTGGGATAAAATAATGTTTCTAGGCCAGGCGCAGTGGCTCATCCCTGCAATCCTAGCACTCTGGGAGGCCAAGGTGGGTGGATTGCCCTAAGTTCACAGGTATGAGACCAGCCTGAGCCAGAATGAGACCCCACCTCTAAAAACAGCTAGATGTTGTGGTGGGAGCCTGTAGTCCCAACTGTGAACTATGACACTACAGGGTGACAAAGTGAGACTCTGTCTCAAAAAAAAAAAAAAAAAAAGAGGTTTCTATTTGATTTAAATTTCGTTTAGAAACACTTCAACCTACAGCTGGGGGTTTCAGAATAATATGATACTTTTCAAGCTGCAGTCTCATGCAATTAAATATTCTGTCTGAACCTCCATAAATAACATAAAACACATAAAATACATATTTTGTCTGACCATCTCCTTAAAATGGCCTAATTTTCACAGACTAGACAAGACATGCACCACATGTACTCAGTGGAAGTTCCTTAAGTTGACCATCACAGCATGTTGACCAGTTTGTCACAGTCTCTTGGGGGGTCAACTTACAGAGGTCTATTTCTACTTGGCTGCCTCATAGAACAGAGGCGTGATGTTGAGAGAGACGCCATCTTAGATGACTGAACTTATGAAACCATCCCAGCCAAGATGCAAATGGGTGGGAAGCGAAGCAGGTGGAGCCCGGTGAACCAGCTAAGAAGCTGAACGCTACCTGAAGCATGGGTGATTTTGCCCCCAGGGCACATTTGGCAATGTTGGGGACCTTTTAGGCTATCACAAATCAGAGTTGTTTCTGGCATCTCACGGTAAAGGCCCAGGATGCCATTAAACACTCCACAATACACAAAAGAGCACCCCCCACACAGCAAAGAATTATATAGCCCAGGATATCAATAATTCCTAGGTTGAGAAAGTGCAGAACCTTCTCTGAAGAAGACAGTAGAATGGCCAGCAAACACATGAAAAAGTGCTCATCATCCCTAATCATCACAGAAATGCAAATCAAAACCACCCCGAGATATCACCTAACCCCAGTGAGAACGGCACACATCACAAAGTCCCAAAGCTGCAGATGCTGGTGTGGATGTGGAGAGAACACTTTTACACTGTTGGAATTGCAAACTAATACAACCTCTTTGGAAAGAAGGATAGAGAATCCTCAAAGAGCTAAAAGTAAACCTTCCATTTGGTCCTGCAATCCCATTACTAGGTATCTACCCAAAAGACATAAAATCACTTTCCCATGAGGACATCTGTAGTAGAATGTTTATGACAGGTCCATTCACAATCATCAAGATGTGCCGTCAGCCAACCCAAGTGCTCTTCAGCCCATGAATGTATTAATAAACATCTGTATATGTATACCACGGAATACTATTCAGCCATTAAATCAACAGAGACTTTGTATCTTTTATATTAACCTGGATGAGTTGAAGAACTCCTTGGTAAAGTATCATAAGAATGGAAAATCAAGTATCCAATGCACACAATACTGAAATGAAACTAGTAGATAAACAATTGTACACCCACATGAGAGAAAAACACAATCAAATTCAAGGCAGGGAGAAGGGAGGAGGAAGAGGAAAGGTACTCACCGAGCCTGAAAGACACAGTCGTAATTTAAGGCAGGGGGACTGGTGAGCGCTCACCTAACAGATACAATGTAAAGGGTACACAGCACACCCCCGGGTGCAAGGACCAAAACAGCCTTTATTACAGGCACACAGGAGGCTCCTAAATTTCTTCCTGGGCACACATCCCCAGGAAGGAGAGTTTAAATTTGGGAAGAAACGCAGGGCCACAGAATCTGAAATTAAGGCTCCTGTAACTTTTCAAGACATTCCAGTCACACTATGGAAGTCTTCCCTAAACCCTCAAATATACACACTGTTCTAAGGAAACATACATGAGAAATTTACTTCCACCCTTACAGCAAACGACTGGCCCTATGTGGATTATCTGGTGACAAAGGATCTTAAAGCCCAGGATGAACTGTGAGATGGGTCTGCCCCTGCCAACACTTAGAGCTTGCTCAATGCACCATTGACTGGTGTAGGTTCCAGATGTGCAAGCCAATTTAATATCAACTTAATCAACTAATGAAATATGAATATAATTGAGAAAGTTATTCAAGACATTCTGAAGAAAAATAGAAATATGTTTGGGTTATCTACCTGTAAAAGAGTTTGCCTGCATTACTGTGAATGAACCAGTCACACTTCTAGCCCACTCCTCGGGACAAATTTAATAATGTGCTTGAAAACTGCATCCTCGTCTTCCTTGAGGGAAACATCATGCCTGCATTTAGACCTACGTGCTATTCATTCTTGGAACCAGTGGCAATGAAAATGGTGCAGTGTGTTTTCATTATTCTACCGTGTCAGTGTTTCTTTGTCTTTCGGGCAGAGCTGCCTGCACATTTCTTCCGCACCAGGATCCCCACTTCACTTTCATTCCGACTAAGTTGTGTAATCCCCAGAAATACGACAGCCCCAAACCTGAAAACGGCGCTGTACTCACCGAGCCTGAAAGACACAGTCGTAACTTAGTGCAGGATGTGGCAAAGGGCCTTCTTTCTGATTTCCAGACTTTAAATAACAGGATCTAATCTCCCCTGTAGAATCATGAAATTTCAGCAAAGAGTATTACACATTACTTGTATGCAATCATTTCAGCTTATGGTATTTTCAAGTTAAAAGGACTGTTTTAATATGAATTGTTGAAAACCTAGGTCCATTCTTCACATTTCTCCACAGAATGTGCACTGTGAGAACACGAAGGTGCCTGAAAGAAACGTGACTAAGAAAATTCTCCTTGATGTGCTGCCCTGATAATATACTTAGGTAAGTTTTGACTCATTTATTCCTTAATTGTTCTTGATTGATTTATTTGTGTCATCTTAGCTCACTTTTTATATATTCTCTTCATGTGTCAGAATAACCTGTGTTAGGCCACAGCTGGGTGTGGTCTGTGCCGCATCTATGAGTATTATGTGCAGAAAGAGGCTTATTAAGCGTGCAGTTTGGATGGGTGGACCACATGGGAGCATCCCTACCTCTAAATACCCAGATGATCAAGTGCCAGAGCACGCTGACTGATGTGTCAGCCTGTTAATGAGGGAAGGCAGGGGATGGAATTAATTTGCACAGTTAAATTAGCTCTATTGCCCCGGTGCGGGGTGCTGAGGTGTGAAAATCAGTTCCCTTTCTAATGCAAACGGTCTCTGCTCAGAAGAATAATTCTTAGAAGAACCTTCTTCAGGGGACACAGGAAGCATAATTAACCTTGTCTATTGTGAGCAGCTGGAGGTGGCCCTCAACTCAAAGGTATGTTCCACCAAGAGAAACTGTAACAGCAGCCACAGACCTTCTGGAGGCTTTGATACACACCCTAGTTAGTATATTCTGAAGCATTTCTGCCAATGCACTTAAAACTATCAACTCCTGAAGTCCAGATGAGACAACCACATAATTTATTATCCAAACCTGGATCCTTTTGAGAGAAAAATAAGAAGTATGACCCATCCCAGAAAAAATTAGAACCTATATCCCTTATCTTTGGAACTTTGAACTTGCCACTTAATAATTCTCTATATACACTATCTTAAATCCTTTTCACAACAAGGCATTGAAAAAATATATGAAAGTCAGATTTTTCAACTTGAATTTTAAATTTGTTGGATTTCAATATATCCAACAAATATTTACTGGGTACAGGGAATGGCCCTCTTTAAGTTTAGAATTGTGAGGGGGGAAATACCATTAATTAAATTATTATGAGTAGATACATAATTACAAGCTATAATACTATCAAACAAGGAAAAAGACAGAGTGTTAAGAGAACAAAAACAGTAGATGAACCTGATTAAGTCTGAGGTGTCCAGGAAAGGTTTTTCTGAAAAGCTAATCTGAGAACTAAAACCTGAATGATAAACTGCACACTGCAGAACTGGGGGTGGGTGGGTGGAGACGGCACGTGCAAAGGTCCTGCGGCAGCAGGGGGCACAGTCTGTTCTAAAACCATTACGTGGGAAATCACAGGGCCAAGTCTGCCCATTGCAAAGTCTAGTTCTCTGGCTAACAGACCAGGCCAAATCCCAAGAAAGCTGCCAGATTCCCCATTCCTGCTCATTCATAAAGTCTCTGAGGACTCACCATGCTCATCAATGAAGACATGCATGGCATCCACCGACGTCTCCTCCTGCACAGAGGTTTCAGGCCCACTGATGACTTGCAAGACAGAACTGTCTTGTTGGGAAGTTACTCTGTAGATTATTTGTCTTTGTCTATTGCCCTGGAAACTTAACACATATGAAAGTTTCAAAAAAACAATTAGGAGTTCCTCCTTATCTTTAATAAAGCATGAAAAACGGCAGCTGGTAGATGAGGCTGTCTCATGCTTTATCCCCAAGTGAAGCCAGTAAGTACAAGGTATCCTTACAAGGCAGGAGTCTTGGCAGGTTGAATGAACACAGGACTAGTACCAGTGTGGTCTTGACTTTGTAAGTCTGGTTTTCTTTGCTTGAAATTTTGTCCAGTGGGCTTTTCACTTTCCAGAATTTCTTCCTTCTTCTCCTGGGAACAATTACCTGAAAAACATTGCTTTATGTGTTAATATAATATTAAATTAAAAGATTAACATGAAAGCTCTTGGAAAAGTTACAAAAACTGTAACAAGAATAAAAAGAAAAATCTAAATAGCTCCTCTGAATGCAAAATGCTTGTAAGTAAGTTTTCATTTCATTAATTATGAAAGTGTATATGTGTTTGAGCCATGTTATTCAAATATCTATAAATACCAACTACTTTACATATGGATTTAAGGACTCCCTTAAAATAACTCAGTGACCACAAACTTACTAGGTTGAAAAATACCCATTTATAGTATACGAGCCTGAAAGATTCATAATTCATCAATGGACAGCCTCAGATGGCAAAAAAAAAAAAAAAAAGTCTATGAACAAACCTGGCTATTCTGGAGCAAGTTCTCGTCTACCTTTTCTAAATCTTATCAGTCTTCTTTCTCACTCTCCAAATCTAAATTTTCAAGCTAAAAGTAGAATTGGTCACTTCCTAACGTAGTACTTTTTTGCTTTTTTAGAATCCTCTTTAAACAACAAACCAAAGTAAGTGTCTTCGCTTATACCACGCAAAGTGGAGCACATCCCTGAGGGTCAGCCTTCCTTTCTGTGAACATAGTCTGACGGCCATCTAAAAGGTGAAAAGGACCACTGTGGTCGCCTGACCTCTTCCGAGTAAACTGTGTAGGATCTAAAGCTCAGCGGCCTGAGCCTGAAAGGACAGGCCTTCGAGACACACCATTAAGAAAGCCCATCGAGATCTGCCCGAGTCTTTAGAAAGTGAAATTATGTTAGCTGGGGGAGGAGGGTAATAAAACACAGCACTGCAGGGTCTAGAACAAAGGTTTCCATTCTTAGACTTCAAGTAATAAGAGGAACACTGCTCACTTCCATGTGAGCCCTGAAGATAAACATTTCCAGCACATCTGTGGAACTACCATAAGAATTTCTTTGGTATGAAAATGTTTGCATTTCATCTGACAGCTTGTCAAGATAGATGTTTTCACAGTTTTCAAAAAACACATTTAAAAGAAAGTGCTATCATAACAAATAGCTTTAGCCAGTGATCACGCCTCCCAAGAAAGCACAGAGAGGCGCCTCACTCAGCTCTCCTCCTCCACACCGCAGACTCGGGCTCCTGTGTCCGTATTTCTTCATCATGTCTTATTTTTCTTAAAGGAGAACTGAGAACATTATGTAAGTCTAACATATGGCCTATTTTTTTCCTTTTTCCTTTAAAAACACATTTATAGGAATTTTTCTGTTTATAAAAACAAGTCAAAGTCATTGCACATAATTTAAAACTAGACAAAAGAAAAAACTTTAAATCACTCTTAATCCTGCTTCCTGACTTTATCAATGGAGCCAATTTGATACATATCACACCAGTCTTTTGTCTTCTAGAAGGATACACGTATTTTATACAAAAATGAAATCATACACAGATGCTGTTTTATACCCATCATAGTTATCTTATGGTATTATAAATATTTAATGTCATTAGATAGTCTACATTATCCCCAAATAGTAGCAATATAACATTACATTGATAGAGTGTAATTTATTTAAATGGACCCCTATTTCTAGAAATGTAAGTCATTTCATTTCTATATTATAGATAATTCTTCAATAAGTATCCCTACATATATTCATGATGATTTTCTTAGAAATTTCTAGAAGAGATTGAAGATACAAATGTACAATGGCCAGATAATATACTTAAACAAAGAACCCTGACCAACAGTCTGAAGCAAGCAGCCAAGGAAATCAAACCATAAACCATCATCCACAGTAACCAGCCCAAGGGATCCTCAGACCATGTGCAAGTGAGGATCGCAGGAAGTCAGGCCACCATTTCAGGCAGACAATCCAGGAAGTCAAATAATAACCCCTGTGATCATTAGCCCCAAATCTCCTGAACTTGAACCATAACTAAGAGCTTCCCTAACCGCCAGAACTTGATTAATAATGGATAGTTTCCCTAAACGCGAGGACTTGATTCATAACGGATAGCTTCTCTAACTTCCTGGACTTGATTCATAATGGATAGCTTCCCTAATTTTTAGCCCTGCTTCCAACCAAAGAAAGCCCAGTATGGCCTCCTACCCAACCAAGCACATGTGAGCCACTTGTAGTCAGCCACCTCCAGCATCCCTGTGCCAATAACCTGCAGTCAGGGAACACCAAACTCTTCCCTTTTTTCCATTAAAAGGCTTTCCCATTTTGCCTGCCTTTAATCTCTGTCAAAATCGAATGATGGTGTCTGAATCCTTTGCTAGAGCAACTGTGAATAATAGACCTTGCTTGTGGTAGTTTGGGAAATCTTCATTTATTTCCACAAAGTAAAACAAAGCTGTATCAAGCAAACAAATACCAAATAAACATGGTTTTAAAGGACTTTGGCAAGAGTGTGGTTTTTCATAGCCTTCAATTTTAGAATATCCCTAAGACCTGAGGATAATTCTAAAGTCCTATGTAGAGAGAGCCTGAGCTGAAAATAAGAGTCCTTTGTGAGAACTGGGAAGTCACATATCTACCTGCAATCACACATCCAAGCTCAAGCACTATCCTACTATCAAGCAGGAGAAAAATTAGAGAACATTCCCTAGGCTGCTAATATCATTAAACACTGCCCTGTTGCTTTATAAACACACTCCCAAAATGGGCTTAAAATAAATTCTTCTGTGAAAGAGAACAAAAAGTTATTACCAATCTCCAACACATGCTTCCGTGGTGAACCAAGTCATCACAGCAAAACCATCTTATTTGCTACCTTTGGTGTCACGGTCCTTCTAAGAGCTAAAGACTCACTGTAGTCCTTCTCTTTCCTCCTTCAAATAAAGAACTCTGCTCTTTGCTGAAGGAGGCACACAGTCCACTCTGACTTCCCACTCCCTCCTCCAGCGCCACATTCCTGACACCCACCTCTCCGCACACACATCTCCCTGGGCCCCCTCGACTTCCATGTTAACACCGTTCTGATTAAATATTAAATATGACTGACTGAAAAAATTAAGAGGAGCAGAAATTCAAGTAGACAAATGAAATAAAGTTTCCATATAGCCGGAGTTGAAAATAAGAATAAAGGACTGGAATTGATCAAATAGCAAGATTTTTCACCTATTTTTTTTTAATTTTTCTCATTTTTTTTCTGAGTAAATCTCTAACAAATTGCTATTTCTGCTTTCTAGAAGAAACTGACTCAAATGGATTTTGTGAACGGTCCAACCTCACTCAGCTGGCACTGCAGAACCAAACTTTGGCCCTGGGCTATCTGTTCCAGCACCAATGCGCTGTCCACTGGACACACTGCTTCAGGGTAAACCCTCTGTCCTCTGGATTATTACTTTCCAATACAGCCACACATGACCATTTCAAGTATTTAACAGCCATGAATGGCTAGTGGCTATAATACTTGACTGCAGTATTTCCATCACTGGAATACTGATGAAATATGTCCATCACTGCAGAAAATTCTACTAGACAGTGCTGGTCTAGAAGTATGAATATTTACATTGAACTGATAATGAGCATGCAAATCTTACATCACAAAGGTTTTTATCTCAAAGTGACCCCTGCTTTTAGGTATTGGTTATGTCTGTTTAAATGCTTCACTAGGACGGGCACAGTGGCTCTCGCCTGTAATCCTAGCACTCTGGGAGGCCAAGGTGGGAGGATCCCCTGAGTTCAGGAATTGGAGACCAGCCTGAGCAAGAGCAGACCCCATCGCTACCAAAAATAGCTGGGAGCGTGGTCATGGGCACTCCTATCAGGAGGCTGGCACAGGAGGATCACTAGAGCCCAGGGGTCTGAGAGTGCAGTGAGCTAAGATGACTATACTCTACCCAGGGCAACAAAGCAAAACCTTGTTTCAAAAAAAAGAAAAATTTAACTGGGCTAAAGTAAATTGCTGAGAACTACAGTGGGTTGACAAACCCCTGTCTACCCCAGAGAGCAGAGGAACAATCCTAGCACTAAGAAATGCTACTATCTACAGCCTAGAACATGAGCCGCTATGAGCAACCATGACTTCCAGTAGGCAATCCTACTCTATAGACATGACCTTAACATAAATACATATCAAAATGATGTGCTCAAAAATCACTAGAACACAGAAATTTAAAGCTAAAAAATATTATAAAAGCTCTAGTCTGTTATCAAGTAACATTATCTTGTTGATGAAGAAGATATTGTTAATGAAAAGATATTAAGTAAACAGAAAATAAATACACCTTCACTTCATGTAGGAAATATTACTTTAAGTTTTTTGACAAGGACTCTGGAATAAGACTGCCTGGAATCATATCTCAGTTCTGATGCTTCCTGAGCTTACTCCACTAACTTGAGGAAGCTGATGACAATCTACGAGCCTCATCTGTAGAACAGGAATGCTAAGAGCATCTACACCATAAGGCTATAAGGTTCAAGGAGGAGTGAGTTAATACATAGCTAACTATAGTTTATCACTCAAACTGGGGACACTTCTGAAAGAGAAAGTCAAGTGTTAATAATAATGACAGCACATGTGGCTCAAAGGAGTAGGGCGCTGGCCCCATATGCCGCAGGTAGCAGGTTCAAACCCAGCCCCGGCCGAAAACTGCAAAAAAACCATAATAATAATTTTTAAAAAATAATGATGTTGGCAAAACAAATGTAAATGAGAACACTTCTGGGCAAACCACCAGTTACAGTCACTTAGTAAGTACATGTAAAGTACTTAGGACACTACCTGGCATGAATTAAGAGCCATAGAAATGTTTACTATTACTATGTACACAACAGAGGGTCATTGGGGAATTCTGTATTTTATTTTTATTTATTTGAGACAGAGTCTCACTATGTGGCCCTGGGTAGAGTGCCATGGCATCACAGCTCACAGCAACCTATTCTCTTGCCTCAGTCTCCCAAGTAGCTGGACTACAGGCACCCACCACAATGCCCAGCTATTTTTTGGTTGTAGTTGTCATTGTTTGGCAGGCCTGGGCTGGATTTGAACTCGCCAGCTCTGGTGTATGTGGCTGGTACCCGGGCCACTGAGCTACAGGTGCCGAGCCAGAATGCTGTATTTTATAATGGAACTCAGCTGGAAAAGTAGATTTACTTATATAACAAAAACTTGCTTTATGATCATCTTTCCCAAAATGCATCTATTCTATAAAGGAGGAGACATCTATTGTAAGTACTTGTCCCTGTAGTAAAATTTAATTGCTTATTTCTCTGGAAATAAATATTCTTGCCTTCTAGGGAAGCCAAAAACTCAATATAATGCCTTAAGTTCCCTGGGAGTGTAAGGCAATATATGCCCATGTGTGCTCATCAGAGAGCTTAGGACTGGCACATTCAGCAAATACCAACAAAGCCAAGCAACAGAAACGACTGCCCAGTAGTTGTCCCACTACTTGCACGTTCCAAGCATGAAAGGCAAGTGATAGAGAGATACATTGCCTTCTGTGTCGTCTTCAGAACAGACAGCTCTGCTCTGTGGAGTCGCACCTCGGAGCAGCCTCCCTTCTTCGTCCTGCCCTGCTGACCCCGTCAACTGCTCAGCTGCCACCACCTTGGAGGTATTGATTGATTCCAACAGGGAGACAAATTCCAAGAAGTTGGACTCATTTGGTAATTGCCCTTCCTTAGCCTCTAGGTCAGATTTGGAAGTTGGCATTGTTTTCTCTTTATCATTAATAATTTCTGCAGAACTTTTACTCAGGAAGACATCTGTCCCACTGTCTACACTGAGTACCCGGGCATGTCTCTTTTCATGGCTGTTCTTACAAGACAATGGGTCAAGGTTAGCCTGGCCTTCCCTCCCTGCCTCAGACTCAGAGGCCACAGAAGGTATGAGTGGGGGTGCTGTTGCCCAGGGGCTCTGCAAGGATGAACTATTGTCCCTGGCGGCCTCCCCAAATGTGTAGTAGCCAGGACCGCACTGACTAGAAGACACCTCTGCCTGCAGCCTCTCTGAAGCCCGTCCACTCCCACCACCTTCAGGACAAGTCGTCCTTCCTCCCCCATCCTCGGACAGCTCAAGGGTAATCACAGGGATTCTGGTCTGCTCAGTGTTCGGAGGACTGGCCCCCCCTGGGGTAGCTGGCTCGGCATCGGACTTTAGGCCAGTCCTCTCTGTGCCAACCACCTTCAGGTGGAGGGAGCTTTCCAAGTCTGTCATGGAGTTTGCAGTACTGCTCATGGTGATGACAATTTTAATGGGTTCGTGCAGACTCAGGGGGTCTCCAGGCTGAGAGGTATCAATGAGCGTCACAGCCACCTCACTCTCTGAGCAGTCCACTTCCTGGGGCAAGGGCAGGTGCCCCTGACAGGAGGTGCCCACCAGCTCCTCGGCAGGCCTGATCGTGACAGTGTCGCACTGAGGGCAGCTGCTGCTCAGGCTGTCCTGAGGTGACCTGCTTTGCAACTGTTCCCGTATGGAGCACTGATGACAATTGGCAGGCTCTTGAATCAGGACTGAATTCTCACTCCCCCATGGCTGGAAGGAAACATTTGTTGCTAGTAAGTCATACTGAGACAAAGACAGGTGGGGCAATTTCTTCAAGGGTCCCCTATCCACTAAGCCACCCTCAGATCTGTGGCGCACAGGAGGCTGCCCCTTGCTCCCTCTTTCTGTCCCTTTGCCATTGATGAGAGTCTCTGTGGCAGCTGGTTTCACTGGTGTCGCTGACTTGGGCGTGGCTTCCAGCGTGCGCACCTGAGAGGCAGGTAAGCTTTCCCTTTTGATACCAGGTGAGGTAGATGACTCTGGCGCTACAGGCTGGTCTTCAGACAGAATGACACCTGAAATAAACAACAAATGGCAACTTTATAAGCATCCAGAATAGATGAATAATACCTCAGAGCAAGACCTAAGAATAATAAAACTAAAAACACCACCAGCCACAAATGAGATTGGATTCTTATTTTTTAAAATATCACATCCATGTGAAATTGTTCCCAAAATATCTATATTTAAAATAATAACTGAGGTCAGGCACAGTGGCTCACATTTATAAAGCTAGGGCTTTGGGAGGCTAAGGCAGGAAGATTACCTGAGTCCAGCAGGTTAAGACCAGGTTGGGCAATATAGTGAGATCCCCATCTCCACAATAAATTAATTAATTGATTGATTTAATTAACTTAAATAATGATAGACTTTTAGCTTGTGCTGTGTTGTGGCCTTGGAGGTGGAGCAGTAAAGTTTAAACAATATATCTGGGCCTGTAGTCAGGAAGGCCGAGGTTCTGCTATTTACTAACTGCATTACTTTATGCTAGTCACTTAATCCCTAGTCTAGACCAAGATTTCGCAATGTAGCACTCCTGACACTTTGGAACAGATCGTTCTTTCCTTCACGACCATGATGTGCACTGGGGATAAATTAGCAGCATCCCTGACCTCTACTCACTCAATGCCAGTAGCAACTCCTCCCTGTCATGACAATTAAAAATGCCTACATGGCCCGACATTGTGACAGGCACCTGTAGTCCCAGCTACTAAGGAGGCTGAGGAAAGGGAATCGCCTAAGCCCAGGAGTTGGAGGTTGCTGTGAGCTGTGTGACGCCACAGCACTCTACCATGAGCGATACAATGAAACTCTGTCTCTACCAAAAAAAAAAAAAAAATGCCTACAGACACTGTTGAACGTCCCTTGGGGAGCAATACCCCTCAGTTGAGAACCTCTTCAGCTGTAAAAACATACAACTACATTAATAAGATTAATATATCAAGAAAAACACCATGAAAAAACCACATGATCATGTCAAGAGAGAGTTCAACATCTTTCCATTAGAAAAACACTCCCCAAATGGAGATTAGAAGAGAACTTCCCAACCCTAACAAAGGCTCTCCATGAAGCACTCAGAGATAACGTTATACTTAATGGGAACAGACTGAATGGTTTTTTTCTGTAAGACCACAAAGCAGTGATGTCTACTCTCTATTTCTAACCAACATTGTACTAGAAATTCTAGGCAGAGAAATTAGTAAAGAAAACAAAACAAAACAAAAAAATAAACCAGACTGTAAAAGGAAAAAGAAAAGAAAATTTGGCTCGGTGCCTGTGGCTCAATTGGCTAAGGCGCCAGCCACATACACCTAAGGTGGCGGGTTCAAATCCCCAGCCCGAGCCCGCCAAACAACAATGATGGCTGCAACCAAAAAATGGCCGGGC
>CAUYQV010045642.1:0-39819 GCA_963574575.1 Galagoides demidoff
GAACAAGGTCTAAGAGATGTGAGATTTGTTTCTTTTTTGAGACGCCTCAAGCTATCCCCCTGGGTAGAGTGCCATGGCATCACAGCTCATAGCAACCTCCAACTCCTGGGCTCAAGCGAGTCTCCTGCCTCCGCCTCCCAAAATAGCTGGGACCACAGGCGCCCACCACAATGCCCAGCCATTTTTTGGTTGTAGCCATCATTGTTGCTTGGCGGGCCCGGGCTGGGGATTCGAACCCGCCACCTTAGGTGTATGTGGCTGGCGCCCTAGCCGATTGAGCCACAGGTTCCGAGCCAATGTTCATACATCTTTATTTTGATTTAATCATTTGGTTGTTAGAAGAAGAAAATCATGTCACTTGAAAAATGGAAGACAGTTTTTATATTTTCTTTTTCAACACATATGCAGCATATTTTCTTGAGTTGTTGGATTTAATATAATTTTCCAGAGTGTTAAATAATTCAAGATGGATGTTGAATTCCAATCTCGGTCTTGGTTTTTTTCTGGCAATACTATTAGTATTTTCGAATTTAACTTGAGTTTTGTGTAGGATTTTGAGAAAAAGATCATATGTAAAATTTTTGTGTTTTAATCCTTTATACTAAGAGTTTAATAAACTTTGGAATACTTGCCAAATTTTCTCAAACATATCAAAAATATATTTATATAAATAAACATTTTTATCTCTAATTATTACTGTAAGAAATTATATTGAGGAAATTCCTAATATTGAATTCTCCTTGCATTTATGGCTTAAATCTGTAAACTCTTGTATTATTTGAATGTGCTACTAGGAAAAATCAGTAACTTACTATTTAAAACTTTTAATCTACATTGATATGTGAAATTTATGTATAAATTTTCCTTTTTTTCTAGTTTATTTGATGCTATTATAACAGTTTGCTATATTTGTACAATAATGTTAAAATCTTAAAACCTTTCCTTTATTATATAGTCTGAAAAACATTGAATATTATTGGTCTCACTGGGGGTCCTTTAGGTTAGTTAGAAATGAAAGATTAAGCCACTCAGAATAATTTTGACTGTATAGCATTGATTTTGATAGATTTTTGCTCTTTGTTCCCTTTCTGGCATTTTATTACTTTCATTTTGGTTTGCTCCATGGTTTGGTGGCTATCTAAAGGCATAGTTATTACTTTTCAAGAGAAGCTTTGATGTTTTTTATTTCATTTCAAGACCAGAAATATAAATAAAATAATTAAATTTGGAATTGTTTCAAATATCTGTGTGACCAAATATTCAATTGTTTTTCTGCATGTTCATTGGTACTAAAAAACCATAAAATGGTTGATGTTTTGGACTGAGCAATTACTATTGAAATTGTGCCATTCTACTTTTTATAATCAAAACAGTGAAATAATGTGTTCAGGCGGTGGTTGTGGCGGTTTTAATATCCTCTAAATCTGGGAATTGTATTGCTATCTATGTCATCTCCTGTGTAACACAGCCCAGTAATGGACGTTTTATCTTCTTTTTGGATGATGCCTTAGATTGCTACATACTGCATGTCATTTTGTGTTTATTGTCTTTGGGCTTATATACCAAGTTATTTGAAAACCACCACTTCTACTGTTTTTCACACTACTGGATTTTTAACTATGTCCTGTTATCATTACCATCCTCCTGTTCCTTTCTATCTTATGAAATTTTTAGGTATCATTTTATAAATATTAAATGACGGGATTTTGACATTGAAAACCAATTTGAGTCTATGTTTTTAAAAGGATCACTTAGCACAGATCTACTTCAAAAAATAGGTTTTTGCGATTTATTTTGTTATAATTTTATTTATATATGTTCTTGTTTATTCTATATTTATACATATACTTTTCTTTACAAAAAATGTTTCACGTATATTTTTCTCCTGTACTTAACATTTGTTGATTCATCACATTTGTTTTTAATTCCTCTTATTCTGATGATCATATTTAAATCTAGATTTCTGTACTTCTATATCAAAATGAAAAATTCACTGTTCATCTCCAGATGTTTGAAAGGCCCACATCCCTTGTCTTCCTTCATCAATAAACTGAATGTACCCAAGGGATGATTTTCAGAGAAGGGAAGGGGCAGATTTCCTGAGAAAACCCCTACTCGGTTTCTTCACATTGAGGATCCTTTTGTCCAGTCTGTTGATCTGGTTCCCTGGTTCCCACCATCACCATCCCTAAGACCCCAACGTCTTTGCTTATCCACACTGTCCCAGGATCCCAGGGGGAGAACTGTCAGCCTGGGATCCTCTGTCTCCTGTGGCTGCCAGCAACCTTCCTGTGCCTCGCTCTGTCTGCACACCCCTGCCTGTAACTGCATTTGACATGCTCATCAAGTGCTTATTACATAGAGAAAACCATATAAATACCTTAACCCTGGCTCGGCACCTGTGGCTCAATGGGCTAAGGCGCCAGCCACGTATACCTAAGGTGGCAGGTTTGAATCCCCAGCCTGGCCCGCCAAACAACAATGATGGCTGCAACCAAAAATGGCCTGGCGTTGTGGCGGGCGCCTATAGTCCCAGCTACTTGGGAGGCGGAGGCAGGAGACTCGCTTGAGCCCAGGAGTTGGAGGTTGCTATGAGCTGTGATGCCATGGCACTCTGCCCAGGGAGATAGCTTGAGGATCCGTCTCAAAAAATAAATAAATAAATAAATACCTTAACCCTTACTGCCTCTTTTGTCCTACTAGTTAGTTTTGCTGAATAGTTTTAATATAAAGCTTCAAGGTATTAGTAAGTCTTCCTTGAAACTTTCGAAGTTTGTTTCTCACATAAATTCTTAGTATTTTGCATTCTTGTATGTAATGGGTCTCAGTCACGTTCTCATCAATTTTCATTTAACTGGAGATTATATAAGATTTGTTGCACACTACTCTTCATGTATCCGTCATCTCCCTTTATCTCTTTCTCTTGGAAATAGTACGAGATTATCTTAAGTACAGGATAGGAATGGTATATTTATGGGTTAGTTTATTGTTTTAAAAAGACTTTTACCTTTACATACCAGTGCTATCTCATCTAAGAGTCTGAGTAACTTCCACATTCCATTGTGAATACCTCCCACACTTTGTTCTTCCTTCCTTCATGCCCTGGAAGTTGTTTTATATGGATTATATCAATGAGATTTTGCCCTTTGGCTTCCTGATTGTTTTGGCCAAGGGATGAGCGTGAAGTCTGGACATTGCCTCTCTTAACTCTGTACCAAGGGGTCATCATTGTGTCTACCAGGAGACCCTCTCCACATGGCTCTCTCTAAATTTTTGACTCTGGGAGATACTCTCTCCCCCCAGTCATTCAGTCAGGCCTAGCAGGTAGCTGTGTCCTACCTAGGGTATTAATCTGTGCCTTGTGGTTTTTCTTACACTGAGCCCACAATTTATAAGTAACCTCTTCCTTATCTTACACCATTCTAGTGTCTGTCTAATCCTTGTTTGGACCTCGACTGACATAGCTGTATATGGGATTCTTCTTGCAGACCTGGCTGTTGAGATGTCTTAGTGGATTACCAGTAAGAAAAATTGAGATAGAAGAAGCACAGTGAACAGAATCCCCTACTGTTAAAAACATCTGTGATGGAATGTGAAGGGGGGGCAGGGAGACAAGCAGCAGAGTTCTGGCTCCCCCACGTCAAAATGTAGAAGGGCATCGAGTAGAGAAGCACTCACTTACAAGTCAGGGACATTGATTCAAGCTGTGTATCCAGCTTGCCGGCCCCTACTCTTGGCAATCATGAGATTGAAGGGCTTAACCTTGGGACAAGGGACAAGCATCCTCAGAGCAAGCCCCACAGTGTCTGTTCCTACACTCTCTGCCTCAGACCTTTAAGTCTACATTGTATCCAGAATTTCCCCTAGATCTTAACAAAACAGGGTCAGAATATGATCATAAAATCCTATGGTAAGCAATTCCCATAACCATATTGGAATACCGAGAAAAAAATTACAGTTCTTTCTAAGAGCAGAACAAATGGAGGTAGCAAGATGGAGTGCGTAGGTGCAAATAAAGAGAACAGATGCCTTCTTCAACCCATTATCTTCTCACACATCCATTGCCCTGCTACAAGTTCCTTCTCTCCAGAGGGAACAAGTTAGGGATGAGACCTTAGAGTGGACCTGAGCCAGTAAGAGTGATAGTACTGCTGCGTGCTCCTATCCTATTAATTTGCAAAATGATACGTTAATTCCAACGACCTCTAACAAAGCCTGCCCTCCCAGCTGGAAGAGACAGAACTACTTATTGTTGGCTGTCTGTTTTCGAGATAAAATCTGTTGTCTAAGTAACATCAGGATCTTGTTTAGAGACCTTACATTTGTTTTCTTCCCTTGAGGGATGCCCTAAATCTTTTGGTGCTGACTTACTTGCACTCTTAATATACTGCCGTTTTCCACTACAAAACTTGAGAGAGCAGAAATAAAAACAAAGAACTGGTGAAAACGCAGTCTGGAATTCTATTTCTGTTTTCCCTTTGTGACAGCATTACAATATTGTATAATTGGAGCCATTATGGATACAATGCATCTATTATTGTGACATATTTTTAATATGATGTAAACAGGTAACATATTTGATATAACTTATATGATAAGTTTTGACATATATGTATAGAGAGAGATCTAATAATAATATAAATTTAATAGTAAATATAACAGAGACTGGGAAGAAATATATTATTTTGATGTCACTTTTATCTTTTTAACTGTTATCTGTCTAACAATAGATTCTCTTCCTAATAGTAGGTAATACTTATATTATTATTAAAATTTTTATTTCCAGAAATTTCTTTCTTACCTAATGACCTTTCCTCTTTGTCTATGTGATAGTAAATTCAGTGAAAGGATTATCAGGACATTTTAGTTTTATTTCCATGTGGAACATAGTCACATGTGCTTGTCTTCTTTCTATATGAGAGATCTGTTTAGAAAAGTATTAATAATTACTTTTACTGCATTGCTTCCAAAGAAGTATACAGCAATACATATAATTTTTGATCTTTATGTATCAGTGTCTTAGGGCTTCTGTGAAAAAGTTCTACAAACTAAGTGGGTTCAAACAACAAAGAGGCTTTCTTCTCCCACAGTTCTGGGGTAAGAAGTCTGAAATAAGATACTGGCAGGTGTATGTCCTCTATTAAGCCTTACGTACCTTCTGGTTGCCCCTGACATTCCTTGGTTTGTGTGAGCATCACTCTGATGCCTCTGTCATCCTGTGGCTGACTTGCTTCCCATCTGCTTCATCACGTTGTTCCTTCCTTGTGTGTATTTGTCTTTTTTTTCTCATTAATATGAGGGTACATATGAGTAGTTACATTGTTTGCATTTATAAGGTAAAGTCTGAGTTATAGTTGAGTCCTTCACCTAGAAAGTGTCCCATATACCTGTACATTTTACCCATTAGATGGGATATTACCAAGCCCCCATCCCTTCTCCTCCTCTTTTGAATTGAGTTGTGTTTTTCTCTAATGTGGACACCAGTCATACGAGATTAGACCCACCCTAATAATCTCATCTTAACGTCATACCATCTGCCCAAACCTTCATAAACATAGTTATGTTCATAGGTAAGAGGAGTTAGGACTTCAACATATGTCATTGGTGCTCATAATTCAGCTCATAACACTTGGCTTTAATTAGATTGTTTGTAGGCAGGTATGGAATTGAAGTAAGCTATATGGCAAAATATTCTGTAGGCTTATTTTATTATATTTTATAAAATATTTCAGGATGGGTGTGGTCTAGAGACAAGCATTAATGTTAATAACTTTTGCATAATTAGTTCTAATTTTAAGTATTGTTATAGGACATACTAACAATGGCAATTTATAGGTTGTATGCCACATTATTTATATCGTATATTAGAAGAAAAATAGTATAGAAGGTATTGTGGTCTAGTTTGGTAATAAAATAGAAAATACAAGGTGAAATTATGAGGTGGTTTTATATATAGATACACAGTCTAACAGTAGCAGCAAAATTTATGATATGAAATTTAATAAACTGTTTTTCTTTTGCTAAGAAATTGTCTCCTTTATTAGTATTCCCCTGGAAGACCGTTTTAATTCTGTATTCTCTAGACGTAACTAGAATGAGAATTGGGAAACTGAGAACTCGAAAGTAGCAAGTATCATGTAACTTAATTAATTCACCAGGATTACTTTGCAAGATTGCAAATGCAACTGCAAATAGGAGGTATAATATTTACGGTTTATTCATGAGTATCCGAGGTGAAGTGTGCTTTTGGAATAGGCTAGAGCCTAACTTTAATAACTTAATTTAATAACAATTTTGGTTTTATTGTTACTAGGTCAGCAGTTAGCATTTAAGAAGAAAAATTGATAGGAATAATAATTTACATTATTCAAGTTTATTTGGTTATTTGTTCTTGTCTAAACTCTATTACTGATACTTTACTAGTAAATATTTCTTGTGATTTTATTATGGGGCAAAGCTATTCTAAGCTTTGCATACATTAACTAATTTACCCTCAAAACATGTCTATCAGGTAGGTCCTGTTTTCCACATCATGAAACTGATAAACAGATATTAGGAAATGTACATATGTTTGCACAGTTAATCAATAAGTACTGCAGTATATTTTTTAAAAACTGTATCTTCATTCCTCTTTTATCAAGTTGCTGTGATTTTTCGTAACTTATCCCTCTGGGCTTCAACCTATATCATGAATACACAATTTAAATGTGTAAATATAAGGAATGGATTAAATTGGCATTTCTTATTATTCTGATGTCAAAGCTGCTCTTTTTGATGTTAATAGAAATTACCAAAAAAAAAAAAAAGAGAGAGAGAACTAGGGTCAAATATATTTGGAAAACACCATCATTCTCTTGAAGATTTTCAGTGGCATGAAAAATAAGTTGCATCAGCATTAAGCCTGAGAAGTAATGTAGCCAAAGCATTTCTTTCACTTACATACTTTCCATAAATTGATTTGATCAGCAATTTTTTAATAAAAGGAATACTAATAAAATTTATTTCAGGGACGGTGTTCGGGAAATTTTGTATTTAGATCTTTTGAAGTTCTCATGATGTCTTCAATTCTAGTCACCTGCTATTTTAAGAAGGCAATTTCCTCTTAGTGACAATCTCTGGTAATTAATTTACAGGTGATTTTTTTTTAAAGCTTTCTCCAATCATTCAAATTTTCTCTTTTGTTTCCCTTTCAATTCTGAAAATAACATTTGGGACTCTTTCCCTCTACTATTACCATGTGGGCACGACCAGTCATATTTCACATTGATCTTTTCTCTCATAGGTAGTCTGGAATATAAACAAATTTCCAAAATGTAAAATTATTTATTTATTTATTTATTTATTTATTTATTTATTTTTGAGACAGAGTCTCACTATGTAGCCCTCATAGAGTGTTATGACCTCACAGCTCACAGGAACCTCAAACTCTTGAGCTTAAGAGATTCTCTTGCCTCAGCCTCCCAAGTAGCTGGGACTACAGGTGCCCGCTGCAATGCCCGGCTGTTTTTTTGTTGTGTCATCATTGTTGTTTGGCAAGCCTGGGCTGGGTTCGAACCTGCCAGCATCGATGTCTGTGGCTGGCGCCCTAGCCGCTGAGCTACAGGGCACCGAACCCGAAATGTAAAATTTTATATCTACTGTGATGTAAGCATTTTATTGTGTCAACTATGTTAGGAAATAGAGTACAAATCAATTTCTCTCTTCACCCACCATTCACACAAACGTTAAAATGAATTAGATATTCATCATCTTAAGACATTCCATTCCATTCACGTTTCATGAAACTGAAGGATAATCAAAGATTTATCTTTTTTTAATTTTTTTTTTTTTTTTTTTTAGACGGAGCCTCAAGCTATCCCCCTGGGTAGAGTGCCATGGCATCACATGCTCATAGCAACCTCCAACTCCTGGGCTCAAGCGAGTCTTCTGTCTCAGCCTCCCAAGTAGCTGGGACCACAGGCGCCCGCCACAACGCCCGGCCACAAAGATTTATCTTTATATAAAATCTTCCCTAAAAGAATTAGCAACCTTCCTCATACACAATTTTCTTTTTAGTAAATGGACACTAGAGGCTCTCTGTTCATATCTTTCCCTTTGATTACATAGGGAAGCAAATGCAGGAGATCATTGCTGCAGAACTGACACAGGGGCTCCTCTTCCATGATCCTCAAGAGGTTTCAGAGTCTTTTCCTACTATGTGTCATGGTTAATAATTGCCCTTCTCTATCTCTGTCTCCACCAGAAGGCTACGTAAATATTTTTTAAACCAAGTAACATGTCCTATTTTTAATTTATCTTCAGCATAAAATACAATGATTAAGACCTTGGATATATAAGACCCTCACATGCAAATCCCATAAACTCTAAGATAGTAACCATGACTAGTATTTGATTTTGTGCATAAATTTCACCTAACAGAAATAAAGATTTCTGGTGGTGCCTGTGGTTCAAAAAAGTAGGGCTCCAGCCCCATATGCCAGAGGTGGAGGGTTCAAACTCAGTTCTGGCAAAAAAAAAAAAAAAAAAAAAACCCTGTAAAATAACAAAACAAAACAAAAGAAAGAAAGGTTTCTATTGATAATGCTTCAGCATTGAAACACAATTTTAATGAGAGTTAGACATAAAGGATAGCATCCCTTACATTTGCAAGGAAGTATTATATTAGAAGACTAATTTGATATAATTAGAGATTTTTAGGATATACTTCTTTTGCAAATGTAAGGGATGCTACCCTTTATATTTATTAGGTTTTTTTTCCAAATCACAGCTGAATGTTTTTACTCTCAAGAATTACAGAACACTTTAAAAATTTAAAAAATGGCAATATATGATGACTTTTTATCAGTTTTACATTAACAATACTGAAAAGTATCACTTTCTAACTAAAAGGATATATTTCTTCTATAGAAATTCTATTAAATAATGAAGAAAACAAACATTCTTACCTTTATGTCCTGACTCTGAGCTATATTCATTCTGTGTTTCAGCATCTTTTATACTAAAGTGAAATGCATGCTTCTTGGACTCCCCACATCCACCCATGTATCTCTAAACATCCACTGAGTCCGAGTCCTGTTTTCCTCTACAGGTCCAGTCTATAGTGACAAGGCTACAAATATATCCAAAAAACTTGACCTAAATGATTTTTTTCTATCACTCTTTACCATTTACAGTAATTAAATTTTATAACATTTTATTGTAGGGAAGATATAAACTGTTGAGTGTAAAAACAATCACATTTAAATAGAAGAGATATGCAACAATGCTAATATTATTAAACAAGTGTTCAGTAGAATTTTAAAAGCTATGCAAAGTTAAGCAAATAATTTAAATAGTGATGTACTTCATGGGTAGGTACATTTTGAATATATCTTTGTCTATAATTAGAGACCATAGCAGTCAATCTTGTTAGATCCTTCACTAATAATGATCATCTGCCAATATTTAGGTTCTGAAAATATGCATTCCCTATAAGTAAACTCCAATTATTCCTGCCTAAAATATCCCATATATTAAAAATAACATACTAGCAAGCCTACACCTTGGAATATCTGTACAATGACTGTGTAAACTTTAATGAAAATTATTAGAGCAATAACTTATTATGTAGACTGATTTTCAAGTAAATATATCTTTAATATATGAATATCAGCATTTTCCCAAGAAAGGAAATTGGTCGTTTATTATCAATGAGTAAAATACATGTCAGTTTAGACATTTAAGAATAAGTCAGTTTGATTTACCATTGTATTATAGATTGTGAAAACATCTGTAAGTAGTGAAAATGATCTGCCAAATCATATCAATCAAAATAACGAAACAGCTTCAATTTAGAAAACTCACCCATGAAAGGGTGGTTTTTTGTGGTAGAAACTCTCTTCCCTAAAAAATTAGAGAAATGTTTGGATTTAAAAATTAGAAACAAAAGGATAAAACTATGATATTATAGAAATGCACAGTCATGCCCATTTTTATCATAGCATTGCTACTGTGATTTTTATATGCAACATTTCAATAGCAATGAGCACATTAGCATATCTCTATTTTGATGAGGCAACTTTATTTACTTATTTTTGTTTTCTTATCCAGGTGGGATTATATATAGTGAGGATAAGATTACTGGCATCAGATGAATGAAAATTTCACTTATGTTGTGCATTTACACAACTCTTTATAGAGAATCTTGTAACCTGATACCAAAAGTGTCTATAATTCTGGCACATTTGACATTCCCATTCAGAACAACAACTCGTTGACATACACTTAATTTGCTTTTTCTTAAAGGTGTTGCTTGAAGTTCCTTCACCTTGACGGGTGTCTGACAGTTCAGCTTCACTCAGAGTTTAACAACATGGGAAAAGAATGCATTGTCTAAACCTCAAAGGATTATCTATTTTATGTCATTTTATAGCTTTGATATTGCCTAGAACTAAATTCTTTTTTTTTAGATATTGACTAAGATGTGTCTTTTTAAAATTTTTGCTAGGTTTTGTGAATATGCCTTTAGCTGTCCACAGAGCTCTACCTTGAAATGTCAAATGATTCTGCCCGGTGCTTCTTAAACTATAAGTGATAATGACAATATGGACTTGCAAAGGAAATTAGTACCAATATATCTCCTGGCCTCCCCCTGTATTGGTCAGTTCAGGATGCTGTACCAGATTACCCATGATCGGAGTCCAAAACAGTAGATGCTTACTTCTCACAATTCTAAAAGCTGGCATTTGACATAAGAGTGTCAACGTGGTTGGGTTCTGGTGAGAGCCCTCTTCCTAGTTGTAGATAACTGACTTCTCCTTGTGTCTTACCATGGCAGAGAGAGAGAGAAAAAGAACCTTCTCTCTTAGAAGGGTGATAATTCCATTTGTGAGGGCATTCTGTCTGCATGACCTAATTGCCTCCAAAGATACTACCTCCAAATACCATCACTTTAGGGGTTAGATTTCAATATATGAATTTGGGCATGAAGATTTAGTTCATAACAACATCCACTGTTTCTATATTTTAAGAAAGATGCAAAAATTTTAATGTCCACAATACAAAGAGTACTCTCAGCATCTGGCATCTCCAACAAATGTTTGGGATGTTCTGGCTTCAGATACCTATTTGTATCATGTAGACTTTCCACACTTCTCTTTATACTGTAGTCATTCATCATAGTAGCTGTATATGTACTTTTTTTTTTTATTAAATCATAGCTGTGAACATTAATGCAATCATGGGGTACAATGTGCTGGTTTTATATGCAGTTTGAAATATTCTCATCAAACTGATTAACATAGTTTTCACAGCATTTTCTTAGTTATTGTGTTAAGACCTTTATATTCTACACCCAGTAAATTTCACATTTACCGTTGTAAGATGCACTGTAGGTATGGTCCTACCAATTAACCTCCCTCCACCCATCCTCCCCCCCCCCGTCCTCTCCCCTCCTTCTCCCCTTTCCCCTTCCTCTTGAGCTATATTTGGGTTATATCTTTCATATGAAAGCTATAAATTGGTTTCATAGATTTCATAGTAGGGCTGAGTACATTGGATACTTTTTCTTCCATTCTTGACATAATTTGCTAAGAAGAATATGTTCCAGCTCCATCCATGTAAACATAACATTAACTAAGATAGACTCTCACTGGGTTAAAGATTTAAACTTCAGACATGAAACTATAAAAATACTAGAAGAAAGTTCAGGGAAAACTCTTGAAGAAATCAGCCTGGGCGTATATTTTATGAGGAGGACGCCCCCCGGCAATTGGAGCAACACCAAAAATACATTACTGGGATCTGATCAAACTAAAAAGCTTCTACACAGCCAAGAACACAGTAAGGAAAGCAAGCAGACAGCTCTCAGAATGGGAGAAGATATTTGCAGGTTATGTCTCCGAAAAAGGTTTGATAACCAGAATCCACAGAGAACTCAAACGTATTAGCAAGAAAAGAACAAATGATCTCATCTCAGGTTGGGCAAGGGACTTGAAAAGAGACTTCTCTGAAGAAGATAGGCTCATGGCCTACAGACACATGAAAAAATGCTCATCATCCTTAATCATCAGAGAAATGCAAATTAAAACCACTTTGAGATATGATCTAACTTTAGTAAGATTAGCCCACATCACAAAATCCCAATACCATAGATGTTGGAGTGGATATGGAGAAAAGGGAACACTTCTACACTGCTGGTGGGAATGCAAACTAATACATTCCTTTTGGAAAGATATTTGGAGAACACTTAGTGATCTAAAAATGGACCTGCCATTTGATCCTACAATTCTTCTACTAGGTATATATTCAGAAGACCGAAAATCACATTATAACAAAAATACTTGGCTCGGCACCTGTTGCTCAATCGGCTAAGGCGCCAGCCACGTACACCTAAGGTGGCAGGTTCGAATCCCCAGCCCGGGCCCACCAAACAACAATGATGGCTGCAACCAAAAAATGGCTGGGCGTTGTGGCAGGTACCTGTGGTCCCAGCTACTTGGGAGGCGGAGGCAGGAGACTCACTTGAGCCCAGGAGTTGGAGGTTGCTATGAGCTGTGATGCCATGGCACTCTACCCAGGGGGATAGCTTGAGGCTCCATCTCAAAAAAAAAAAAAAAATACTTGTACCAGAATGTTTATTGCAGACCAATTCATAATTGCTAAGTCATGGAAGAAGCTTACCCAGTGGCCCATGAATGGATTAATCAATTGTGGTGTATGTACACCATGGAATATTACACAGTCTTATATGTACTTTTAAGGATATGAGCCTATCATTTTGTTTAAGAATCAAAGCAGAAGCATATTATATGTCAGAGCTTTTGAGAGAAAGTAACAAATATTAACTGATTTCTAAAGGAAACAGATATCATGTTTTGCTTGGCATTTGTTTCTGTTGTGTCAGGTGTCACACTGAACTTCCATGGTGGACTCTATGTATGCTATTCACATTACATCATAAACTGATAAGGAGAGTGAAAAGCGTTTTGTTATAGTAACATTTTTCCTAATGTATAGTCAATACTAATGAAATGTATTGGAGTAACTAAATCCATTAATGAAACAGATTCCATCTTCCGTTTTAGATTCTAGTTTGCAAATGCAAGAGAGGCTTTGGCTGTGCTATTACCTTTGCATTAAGACAAGATTTCAAAAATAACATGACATTTGACATAGGTGTTAAAGGGGATTTTGACAAATGGAGGGAGAATGAAAAAGAATAACATTATAAGCATTAAGGCCCAACTTAGTCAGAAATCTTTTCCCAGTTCTAGTGGGCCATTAACAGTCTGGTTTGGTGTGCTGCTTGGAAATGATCTTGGAAATAAACAGCTTACTAACTGTTTATTTACCTTTATGGATATGGGAAAGTGACAAATATTTGCAGAATTCAGAGGAATCTTTCTTACATGAAGCTGATGGGATACTATCCCATTGAAATCTACGCCGCCTAGAATGAAACTGCCCTCCTGTAAGTGACCCTGCGCTCTTTACATCCCTTCTGGGTATGGAAGGCAAGCGTGAAGTTTAGTAAGACATACCTGAACATGTTCAATGTATCTCTGCCTGGGGACAACTGCCCCTGGGCGATTCATGTCTTAACCATGATTCTTACCTGAGTATCTTGTAGCCACAACAGTCCCATTGTGTTACATCTGTAATTTTATATTTATTATTTTATCCTTCACAATGATTCTTTAAAGTCTGTTGTTTGTTTTCTTGTTTTTCAATAATGAGGATATTAATGTTGCAAGCTGTTTTTTCTCAGCATACATAGACCTAATCGCTGAGATGTGTTGGGGATGGCCACTGACCAAAACATTTATTTCGGTCTTATGCCAAAGGCCTTGTTTTTTTCAGTTAAGCAACTCTACCTCTTAGTATGAGCAAAGTTTGTGAGAATAGGAAAGCATATTTTTGTTTAATGAATTATGCAGAAAATGGACAATTTTGACCAAATATGAGATTCTCAGAGATTTTTTTGCACATCAGAATCACCCAAGGGAGATTTTAAAACTTATGCTCAGACATCTCCACAAACTTCCTTCACAGACAAATTAAATCCCAACTTCTGAAAGAGGATTTCCCGGATGAAAAGGCTGCTTAAGTTCCTGGGAGATTCTCAGGTGCAGCCAATATTGAGAACCACTGGACTAAAATAAAGGGCAAGTGTGTAGAGAGAACATGAATAGTGAATAGTGTTTAACAAAGATTATTAGAATTAGGTCTACAAGATAAAACCCCACCTGCCTCGCTCAGTGGCCTTGGGCTAAAACTTCTCTAAACCTCTGTTCATTTTCCTATAAGGTATAGATAAACTAAAATATGCCAAGTGATTAATATTTGGAGTAGGTTTAATTGCTGGTAATTATGACTATTTAGAAGGAAATAGCAAAATAAATCTGGAAACCTATAATAGGACTTTGTTGTTGAAATATCTGAGGACTGAGTAGGAGAAGATGTTATTATAATAGTGTAGATGACAAAGACAAATTGGATTAGAGATAGTTTTTACCTAGATGCTTATGATATTTTAAAACATCCTGTCCACATTTTTCTTGCAGTGAGTAATCTTTGGTATTAATTAAATAGCTTTTAATTGTCATAAGCTTATAAATTCTCATTATATAACAATGAAAAGAAAGGATTAAAATGTGTTTTGATAATGTGAACAGTAGTGAGGATTATGTTGTGCTTTGTTTTGCTAAGTATCAGATACTTCTTAGATGAATGGAAATTAAGATGCTTTAGCTATCAGTTGCATAGTCCCATTTTCAACCCTCCCCTGCTGTCCACTCTCCTCCCCTCCCCTCCTCTCTCCTCTCCTCTCCTTTCCTTTCTCCTCTCCCCTCTTATTCTGTCCTGTCCTGTCCTCTCCCCTCTTCTCCTCTTCCCTTCCTCTCCCCTCTCCTGTCCTCGCCAATCCTCTCCTCCTCTCTCCTTCCCTTTTCTTTGTGTGGACATTCCTACTCTTGAAATAATCTAGAAAAGACAAGTGAAATGTTTTCAAACATAAAATATACACATAAGTATATACACATGTATTTATTCAAAATATGTTGAAAGTCTAGGAACTAGAGATAAGGAAAAGAACTAGGGCAGCCCCATAAATTCAGCGTGGCTAGAATCTTAAAGATTCTGAGGGAGTCCCTATAATGCCTTGTAGGTCCAACCTGAATTTCAATCAGCCAAGTTGGCAGATACTTAAAAATTCTCAAAGCATCACACTGGCAGAGTTAATACAACCGAAGTCTAGATGGTTCATGACCCTGATATCAGCAAACGAACAGATTAAAAAGAGAGTAGCACTGTGCGGCCTCCACTTTTATGGTGATTTTTACTAGACCAGGCTAGTCTTGGCTGCAGTGGAATTTACAGAAAGTGTTTGGCTTGAGAGTGTCTGAATTCTTGTAAACCCCCTGGAAATAGTGGGAAGTATGAGGCCTTTCTGCAGTCTCCTTTCAGTAGATAAACTTAAGTTCTATGTAACGTGTATCCTTTGCACTACAGTTGATGTTTTAGGAAACAGTGCCGTATGTACCAGTATCTCTAATGTTCCATTTATTTCAGATTCAAATTTATTGAAAACAATATTCATTAATAAATAACTATTCATATATGGGAGTTTGCATAAAATATTATGAATTTGACTTAACATAGTGATAAGGACATGGATTGAATAGTTTAAATACTCACATATAGGTGTTCAATTTAAATTTATGTATTCTTTGAAAATACATATTTGGTGTTGATTCATTTATCTGGCTTAATTCAACACAACTTAAACCAGATATTTTATAAAATATATTTTTTAAATTTCTAAAATAGTGGGTGCTCCTTGTAAATAATGTCAATACAGAAATACACAGAGCAAAATGGCACAGTAAGAAGGACACCAAAATTAGGAATGTCAAGGCCTTTGGCAATGAGAGAATGGGATTCGAAAGGGAAACAAAGGGGCTAGCAACTCTGTCTGTAACGTTTAATCTCACTTGTCAGAAAAGAAAATTAAAATGGCAAAATGTTTCCTTTGACAATTATGAATTTTATGTACAAAGGAGCTTGGTATAACATTTTTTGTAGTTTCCTATACTTTTTAAAGTTTCCCAGAAATGAATAATGATTCAAATTAGACCTTATTACTAGGTAATTTAGCTTGATTTAAGTTCTTTAACACCCTAGAGGCATCTGAACTGAACTTTAAAGTGTTTTTAATTCTGTGAGCATTCACTTCTGCATTCATTAATTTAATATGAGAATACCAGATCATTCTTCTGTGATCAACTTGCAAATTGTATTGGATTTTCTCCCTGCACACATTTCCCAGGCTCTCTCCAAAAGCTATTTTAAGTAAACTTTCCTCAAATATCACAAAACAAACCATAACGAAACCAAAAGGAAGTGTTTTCCTTTTCCATTTTCATGTAACGGGGCCTCAAACTAAGCAGTCTTGCAACGGAAGCTGAGAACTGTGGTTCATAATATGAACAACCACCTGAATACCCTGTCTCCTCTCTCATTCCACTTCTAGGGAAGTTAATAATGGTTACGGTAAGAATAGATGAAAAGTACAGAATGTAGGCAGAGAACGGTTGGTTTTTATGAAGTCTACCTGAAGGCAAATTTAGAGAAAGGTGTGAGTTAGATTGAAAAATCACTGGGCGCAAGTCAAATCAACTTCCTTTTTTTAAAATTCTTTATGAATCATGTAAGTTTGAACTAAAAAATAAAATCTTTGAACAGGAAAAAATGTATATGAGGAAAACAAAATAAGTTATGTATTGGCAATCAGCACAGTGACTTAAATTAGGAACTATAAATATTTTATTATAAAAAGACAATATTTGAAGAATAAACAAAGGAGAACAGCCTTTTTATTGTTAAAAATATAACTCTTTTGGATTTTTCTCTTTTATTCATTGCCAATCCCTAGCACACGGTACATGATTTATTAATATTTGCTAAATTTATTAAAAGACATGTAGAATACTGAGTCTATAATATGTGAGAAGTATTTTTCCTAATATCTTCGTGTTTTATGAATGAAGAAATGGGCTCAGATAAGCAAACTAAGCTGCCTGTAGTCACACAGATAGAAAGGGTGGAATATGGTTAACAGCGTTGATGGATCCAAAGAAACCCTCTTGTCACACAAATCACACATTATATTTATTAGAAGGAACCACTCGAAAGCTTGATATACTAAATATTTATCTAGGTTATGAACAATAAACATTTTACAACCTCTTTCAATTGCGATTAATATTAGTGTTGCCGTAATAAGATTAAGATAGGGGCGGGAGCAGTGGCTCACACCTGTAATCCTAGCACTCTGGGTGGCTGAGGCTGGTGGATTTCTTGAGCTTGCAAATTTGAGACCAGCCTGAGCAAAAGCGAGACCCTGTTTCTACTATAAATGGAAAAACTGAGGCAAGAGGATCGCTTGAGCCCAAGAGTTGGAGGTTGTTGTGAGCAATGATGCCATAGCATTCTACCCATGGTGACAGCTAAAGACTCTGTCTAAAAAAAAAAAAAAGAGATAAATTTGTTGTTTGGTAAAGAAATATTAAACTAAGAAACTTAGAAATTCCTTCTAAGCACCTTGAGCTATTTATCTTCCTAAGGGCACAAAAATCCTTGCCCACAGAAGTATGACATCAGAAGTATATGCCTGTTTTCCCAGGAGCAGGGGCTCTCTACCCCAATGCCTGGCAGTTCCTTTTGTAATGACCCCAGAAGCGTATCAGTAATTCCTTCCATGTTGACAAGGAAAGTGGGGATAGAGACTGCTGGTAGTAAAAACAGGGACTGTGTCCATGATGGGTGCTAATAATCGAGTGTATGGTTAATAGCTAATAAGCAGGGATCATTGATCATGCCAGTTACTCAAGGAAAATAGAAAGAGAAGCAACATATATGAAATATTTGACTTTGAAAATCAAAGATGAGCTCTGTAAACAGAAATGCTAGGAGTTTAACGTTTAGGGTAAAAGAGACGTAGATGGAGATATGTTTGCCTTCTTCTTTTATAAAATGCATAAACTACTAAGTTATTTGTGGAAGTTATTAAAATTGACCTTTTTGTATTTATGAGTAGCAATATGATCTTCCTTATTATTCTAAAATGTTTCGGTCCCTGCTATGTGATACCTATGATATTCTTTCCTGCCTTCTGTTTGTTTGTTTACAATAATTCTTTTGCCATGCATTCCCTAATACCTGGGACACTCTTTTTGTTAAGAATAATCTTCTGTCTTAGGGGCTGGTTGTATGGCGAGGATTTTATATTCTCTGTAGACTAAGCTCATTATTAACAGAAGTTTCTGGAAAAAAAAGTTTTTATTCCAAAATTTTATAACTTTTTTAAGCCCTGAATTGCTATTAAAAAGCTATAGGAAATTATAAGTCCGACCTCAAATCTGTAAGCCAGTTTTCATTGTCAAATGCAGATGACTTGAAAAGCAAATGATGTTCCCATAGTTCAGCATCAATACATGTAAGGAATTCCTGGAATTTGGCAGTGATCCAATCCCTTGGCCTTTATGAAATGCATAGTCCCGATGGCCATTTGCACGGCGTTATCTATTTTTAAAGCTTTTGACATACTATGCAGTAAGACTTCATCAAACGTCAGTTTTAGGCAGTAATTTCATTGTTTTCTATTAATTTTATAAGCCTCATTTTTTACACCTACCCTTACCAGGGCACCATCACTAACTATACCATCTAAGTTGATAAGGGATAAAGAAAATCACCCTATCATATTTTTTTTTCTTTTTACTTCATAAATACCTTGATTTAATTGTGTCTTTTAAAGGCACTAAGGAAGCTATTTCTTTGGTGACATATTTACCATAAATACCTATAATAAAAAGGCAAGCAGAACTATCTCTGTAGCATTGGGGCCATCATCCATTGCCAAAACACAAACTTAAAATCAGTAGCTGTGATCTCCAACTTCTTTCTTTTTTTTTTTTTTTGAGATGGAGCCTCAAGCTATCCCCCTGGGTAGAGTGTCATGGCATTGCAGCTCATAGCAACCTCCAACTCCTGGGCTCAAGGAAGTCTCCCGCCTCCGCCTCCCAAGTAGCTGGGACCACAGGTGCCCACCACAGCACCCGGCCATTTTTTGGTTGCAGCTATCATTGTTGTTTGGCGGGCCCAGGCTGGGGATTCGAACCCGCCACCTTAGGTGTATGTGGCTGGCGCCTTAGCTGATTGAGCCACAGGCGCCGAGCCTCCAACTTCTTTCGATAGATTTTCCAAATTCTTCCATTTGCCTGGCTATAGTCTGGTGAGAAAAACTGATTTTAGAAATATCCCCTCTTTTATCAGGGCAAGTTGTATCTACCATATTTTCTGTACATTGCTGAATAAACTCTCCATAAATATTTTTTTTATTTTTTTGCTATTAAGTATGCTACAATGGAATCCACCTTAGTTGTAACTTAAAAATAAAAATTGACAAGACTTTTTTCAGTTCTTCTACTTTGCCCTTACAACACAATCATTTATTACACATTTGATTTGACAGCATGCTGTAGAATGCCTTTTCAAATTATAAACTTTAAAAACTTGCACAAAATTCCTACGAATTAAGCAGCGTGCCTTATTATATTTGCCTCAATGAAATGTAGTCATCTGTACTTTTCATTGGACAATCATCCTTCATCTGTAATTGTTTCAGGTTATGTTTTCTTTTGAAACATTTTAGAAACCATACTGGGATTTAAAAAATTATAATAATAGATAAGACACTATAGTTACATTTTTAATGAAAATTACTTGATAAGAACATAGAAAGCAAGGTTTGGGCCCTTCCATGTCCCCTCCCCGATGCAGGGCAGGCTGGAGGGCTGATTGGAAGGCACAATGGTTGATGTGTGAGGCACCACAGAAGTGTGGAAGTGCCCTTAATAATCAAAACAGAAAGTTTGTCTGACTTCCAAGTAAATGAAATGCATAACATCACAATGGTACGTAGAAATATTATTGATAATGCTGACACACCAGGTCACCACAAGCTCATGTACTGCCTGATGGTGTCAATTTGACTGTGTGAGGTTGGAAGATAGCACACTGGAAGCCAAGTAAATCTACGGGCACATGTGTATATAAGTTATGAAGGCATACACATGTTTATTTTATGTCACATTCCTGCATGATGTTATCTGCAAAGATCATGCTTGAAAGCCATGCAATCAAGTTCCACCAAAAGTATCACAAAACAGTTTCACAATATTTTCAGCAAGTTTTTGATTTTGTGTTAGGTCTCATTCATAGCCATCCTGGGCTACCTATGGCCCTCTGTCCATGGGTTGGACTGGCAACCATCTATCACCATTCCTAGGTGAGCCATTCATGACTCTCTGCATCTTCTTAGGAGATTGGATAATAAAATTGTCATTCTCTTCTGGCATTTAAACTCGTATAACCTTGAGAGATGGGATGGGGCAGAAGAGAGTCAGTTTTTAAGTTCTGTTAGTGTATAAGATCTTGGGATTTTTGTCCAAAGTAAAATTTAACTAGCATTTCACATAACAAAAAAAAAATAGATAATGTAAAATGAATGTGGTCATTTCTTGTATACTCTGTGAAGGGAAACAATAGAAATTTATGTGAAGAACTAAAGAATGAGTAAATGGTACTTGCTTCACAGAAAACTGAAAAGAGATTCCCCTAATTCCTAATGCCTGGTCTGGAAGATACAGAATGATACAAAGTGAGATTGAAAAGGTTATGAACACCCAATAAACGTGCCACACTAAGTGCTTAGGGAATAAACTCTAGCACAAAGTTAAGCACTTTTGCTGTCGAGCCAGGAAAAAAAAAAACTGATTCAAATGCTGGTTTCACTATTTACTACCTGCATGGACTTGGGCAAGTTAACTGGCACAGCCTCATTTTCCTTTTCTGTAGACTGAACATAATAATTGTCACCTATATTTTAACATGGCTATGACAATTAATAATATAGTGCATAAAATCTTTCAGACATGATCTGAATATGAAAAGAATATAATAAAGGCTGGGTGCAGTGGCTCACATCTGTAATCCTAGCACTCTGAGAGGCTGACGCAGGTGGATTTCTTGAGCTCAGGAGTTTGAGATGAATATCAGAAAGAGCAAGACCCCATCGCTAAAAATAAGCAAGCATCATGCCAGACACCTGTATTCCCAGCTACTTGGGAGGCTGAGGCAAGAGAAGCACTTGAGCCCAAGAGTTAGAGGTTGCTGTGAGCTATGATGCCATGGCATTCTACTGAAGCTAATATAGTGAGACTTGGTCTAAAAAAAAAAAAAAAAACAAATTATCTATCTATCTCGCTAGCTAGCTACACATATGTAGATAGATATATAAATAAGTACAGTAAATATTTATTTTGGCTATTAATGCATATGTATTTTTATATATAAAAGATAAAATAGTTGAGTTCTTAGAGAATAAAAATAATAGACTTCAGAAGATAAAAACTAAAGGAAAGGTTAGTGTATGAAAATGAAATCTATTTAGGCCCCAAACCTGGCTACACTTTCGCCTTTATACAGCCAAGTAGGCAGAGGAATGAATGAACTTGAAAAATTACAGTATTCATAGTGCCTGTTAGAAAAATGTAAAACAAGCCAAATTAGTCATGTCACAGAGGAATCTCAACTCATTTTAAAAGGAACATTGAAAGATTCAGTGGGTGTTATTATAACAAAATCCCTAGAATAATTTAATAAAGTATGTCCGATAGTTGATTCTTAAAGCATACGTGAGTGCACAGCAGAAACATAAGTAATTCAACACAGCGTGAACAATAGTCACAGGCGCTACAGCAATGCTGAGTAGCTTTTCATAGCTCTTGATGATTCACTTTAAGTCAAAGGCAAAATTTAGACCATCAAATACTTCCAGGGTGAAAGTCAACAGTAATAAAATATTTGAGAGGAATGTCAGTTCTTCATAAATACTGCTTAATACAAGTCAGATTTTGGCCAGGTGTGGTGGCCCATGCCTATAATCCTAGTACCCAGGAGGCTGAGGTGGGTGGATTACCTCAGCTCAGGAGTTCGAGACCTGCCTGAGAAAGAGCAAGATCGCATCTTTACTAAAAATAGAATAACTAGCTAGGCATTGTGTCAGGCACCTGTCATCCCAGCTACTAGGGAGGCTGATGCAGGAGTATCTGTTGAACCCAAGAGTTTGTGCTTGCTGTGCGCTATGACGCTATGACCTACTACCCAGGGCTACAGAGTGAGACTCTGTCTAAACAAAGAAAAAGTCATATTTGTATTAAAAACATCAGAGTCCAAGGGTTGTACTGACAGGCAGCATACTTTAAACCCCATCAAAGGGCTACTAAGTGTGAATATCTGTTCTTTCCTCCGACCATAACAATGACAATAATGTTGGTGAACAACTTTTCAGATTTCTCTTGCCCTGGAGCCCCTTCAAGATCTTTTTAAATTCTATGTAGAAACTTATTTATATTATCCTTATTCAGACAGTGGGAATAATGAAACTCAGATAGATTCATGTCAATAAGTCAGGGACCCAAGTCCACTTTTTCGAAGCATTGATTTGAAAATGTCAGTTATAGTAGAGTTGGTTAAGAAAATATTATTTTTCTTCTTCAGTGCCAACCTTAAACATCGCCTCCTTACGTTTGTATTTATTTTGCTACGTAAGGAACGAATGGGAGCACTGGGTTACAAAGCTGCTGTCATCCTAGTGAGTATCATCAATATTTCCTGGAATAATATGGGGAGGTTTATAAGATTTTTAGATTTTCTTTTGGTTCTTATTTCATGTATTTTGTTTCTCCATCTTTTTTTTTTTTTTTTTTTTGAGACAGAGTCTCACTTTATCACCCTCAGTAGAGAGCCAGAGTGCATGCCTGGCTATTTTTTGTTGCAGTTTGGCTACAATTGGGTTTGAACCCTTAGTATATGGGGCTGGCACCTTCCCCAATGAGCCACAGGCGCCACCCATTCATGTGTTTTGTTTAATTTCATGAGAAAAATTTTATTTAATGTCTCAGGCAAAATCATAATAAAGCTGTTCTTTTACCATAAACACTTCAAAGTCTCCATTTTTGTTTTTGATTTCATTTAGGCCATAAATACTGTCATCATTTGACTTGATAATAGTGGAACACTGTCTATGGATAATCAACACATTCTGGCATGAAGTTTAGTCCTTTTATGAGATGGAGAAGTGAGGGAATGGGGAGTTTGGATAACACCAGGTGGTAGACACATGTCTTTTATGAGCCGATCGCTATAGTAGAGGACATGGTAATGAAGAACATAGGCACAGATTGTACCCTCAAGAAGCTTATATTACATCAGAGAAGAGAGACTTTATACAAATAATTTCAGATACCTCTGTCTTTTATCTAAGACAGAGAAAGGGCTTTAGAGAACTACTTGGTTCTAGGTATGTTAAAACAGCCTTATACCAATGGAGGGTCAGAGACTAACCCCACTGAAGGGTTTATGTACATTTGTCTGAACGGAACGTACAGGAACAAATTGTCAGTGCATTTTACCCCTGAGCCCCACTTCTATGTGACTGTTTCACAGCATACTAACATGTTTCTGTGTGCTTACTGGACACTGAATTTTATCTTAATGAGGCTTGTTTTAGATGTTTAGGTCTGTGTGGCCTGAGTGATAAGGGTGGAGAACAAAGGATGAGAAAGCATAAAGGACATGGTTGAGTATCTGAGGAATGGAATATAATAAAAGCATAGCACTTGAAAGTGTGTCCAATAAAATGGCCTTGCTAGTATGCACTGGAGATATATGATAAGACCTAAATTCTAAATTCTCTAAATTCAGTTAGTGTGGAATTAGTACCTTCTGAGTATCAGAAACTCTGTAACACAATGGAGATGAAAACATCTCCCTCTTCTAAGAGCTAGTTGTAATGATAAGTCAACTAATCACATAACTATAATATGATGAGGCAGTGTTCAATGGCAAGTAAAAGTTTCTATAAGGCGATAGGCCAGTGGTTGAGAATAAAGATATTAATAATAATGATGAAGATGGAAGAAGCTTCTCAAAATGGCAAAATGTTAAAGAGACGAGGCTGGGGGTAGAAAAATATCTCAAAATGCAAAAGTACCATCATCTAAACTTTGTGTGCTCACATTACTAACTTTTACAGGCTGTGTAAGAGAATAAACAGCTATAGGAATGAAGTCAGATGAGCTAAAAGTAGATCTCACTGGGTGAACAGGCCTGTGGGAACATTCATAAACAAGAAGAGCTAAAGATGTCTAGAGAAGCAGGCTTGGAGCCACTTGTATATTTAGGACAGTAGAGTGCTAGTTCAGGAAATTCTACAGGTAATGCTTAGAATGCTGTTTCTAATATGTGACTGTACATTAGTTTTTCCCGCTGCCTCCTGCATCAAAATTGAATGAGGTCTCGCTGGCTGACAAGGCAGGTTTTATAAGGTGAAATGTACCATTAGAGTTAGAAGAATTTTTAAAGTAGAACTATTTCCCTATTCCCAGATGATTCTGAATCCCACTAAAATTTGAGAATAATTAGATAAAAGGCTGTGGCAATTTTCCCCAAACATTTCCTACATTCTGCATAGAAAGATGTATGTACAGATATACACTTAAAAGATGAAGCAAAGAGGAGGCTTTGAGTATGTGTGTATGTTCTCCTTCTACTTCATGCCATCTTCCATGGTCTCAACTATGACAGAGGTCCCAAATTATTGTGTCTTGTTTTCCTGCTAAGTAACTCCTTGAGTGCAGATCACAGGTGTAATTCAACTCTGGAAGATTTCTACAGTGGTTTTTAAAGTTCTTGATCTCAGAACCCCTTTATTCTTAAAAAATATGGAAAATAGTATAGAGATTACTCAAAAAACAAAGTGTAGACCTACCATTTGATCTATCAATCACACTACTGGGAATTTAACCAAAGGCAAATAAGTCATTTGATAAAAAAGATATCTGCTCATGAATGTTTATTGTGTTCTAATTTATAATTGCAAAGATGTGGAACCAACCTGAGGGCCAAGCTGGAACCAGCCCAAGGGCCAAGCTGTTCATGAAGGGGACTTACAAAATGAGATACACGCTTACCATGGAATACTGCTCTGCCATGAAGAAGTATGAATTAAGGCCTATTGTAACAATTTCCTATGTGAAGTATCTAAAGAATGGAAAAACAAACACCATTAGCACTTACTATTACGTTGAGTCTAACCTGTGAGCACAAATGTGCCCAGAGGGAAGTACAAGTCATTGGAGTCAAGCGGGTTGGAGAGGAGGTGGTGGGGAAAACTCACCTGACGGGTACAGGGAGCACTCTCTGGCTGATGGGCACATTATAACCCCGACTCAAGCATAACAAAATTGAAACATGTAACCAAAAAATTTGTATCCCCTAAATATTTTTAAATAATAAAAGTTAATACAAATATTGAGAACCCAGAGACCTTTAATTTATATAAGGAGTCAGCAAACTGTAGCCTGCAAACTAAATACAGCAACGTCTTCTTTTTGTAAGTAAAGTTGTATTACAACAGAGCTATGGACTTTTTTTTTTTTTTGTAGCTCTTTTCTCTATAAGAGCACAGTTGAGTAGGGATGGAGACCACATGCCCTGTCAAACATAAACTATTTACTACCTTTTCCTGTACAGAAAATGTTTGCCAGCCCCTGGTTTGTGGGATTATAGCTACTGATTTTTACTACAATGATAATGAAAGCTGAGAAAATTTAAAAACTGAGAAATACTTAAGCATTGACTTAAGTTAAGTGAGTGTTCATGCAGCCTTTCAGAAACTCAGCTAGTATAGTCATAAAACAATGAGAGTGGAAAGGCAAATAACATGTTATTATTATTACAGAAATAGATTTGACCTCCTGTTGTAACCCGAAGGGGTTTAAGGGAACATTGGATTCCTCAGACAACATGCTGATAAACACCGGAATAGCATGTGGCAAACAGCAGCCATTTAGTACCTATTTGACTGAATAGGTCACGAGGGGAGGGAGAAAGCACATTTTTCCATAATGGCTTATAGTCGATAAGGAATTTTTATGTCCATTTCTATTTTAGGTAAGTATAGGAGGCAGAAGTGTCAAAGAAAATGATTTTGATATTGAAGATATTAGAATATGTTTTTAGGCTGAGGAGAAAGATAGACCTAATCTAGTGAAGATGATTAAAGAAAGACATGTATAAAAACATAAAGTACTAATTTAAAATGGACTATATAAATGCACTTAATTGACTGAATATTTGATCTATCACAGAGTGTACAATACAGTCCTACAGTTGAAGAATATAGCCAGGGAATGGAAGAGGAGGTAATTTTATGGGAAGACACAGGCCACCTTCAAAACAGATCGGAGAAACTAGAGAAAACCGTTCTCCATGTTTGATTCTGTTCTCGATTTATCAAGTATTTCCACCCATCAGATAAAATACTTTAAACATCTTAACTCTTTTGTCTGGCCATCTGTTGTAGAAAACTAAAAACAGGAAATTTTAAGAGAAATTTATATTTATTTCCCCCCCTGTGGTGAGAAATGGTCAAAGACATTTCAATATTTCTTTTGTAATGTGAAGTTTTGAGACGGTCTCTAGTATACTCATATGTTTGACTGTAACATGTTTTACCATCTGAAAAGTAGCTGGATTTGGACTGGGATCTATTTATATCCCATCACCTAATTAAGTGCATGCAAATTCATGTTCTGCTATAAATTAACAACAAGCCAGTAGATGTGCTTAAATAATGTAGGGTTTATATTTGAGGCACATAAATTAATTAGAGTCCTTATTCAAGGTATTCCTGGCCTCTTTGTGTATATGGCTTAACTGGAAACTTCATTCCTAGCAAAGCTATCTAAATGCTACACAATATCTGACCATGTAGCTGAACAAGTGTTCAAAAGAAAAATTGAGATCAGCAATTATGAACCTGAACCCCATGCAGAAACAATTTGTTCTGTTAGGTTATTCAAAATAAACATCAACAGACTTCAGTAAGCCGTGGTATTTTACCTCCTTCAATATTATATTGATATTATTTGCACAGCAGGATGAGAAAGTAATCCCTGTGGAGATATTAAAGAAATCATTTATTTTCCTGTTAGATACACAAATGGGTGACTGTATTTTGCAGTACATAATGGCTTTTAATTGGGAGACACAAAATTGAATATCACTACCATGTGTGACACATGAATTACGATATGATATTTATAAATATTTAAGTAGTTGCTATTTACCAGATGGAAGTAATATGTGTTTTTCTAAGTCTAAAACATCTTTTAAGATAATAGTCTAAACTTGAGGTAATTTATCGTAGCTTAGCAATATGCATGCAAGTTTTCTGCTCTGTATAGAGTATTCTAAGCTTTTAGCAAATCAAATAATCCCAAATATGAATGTGAACAATCCATTTGACTAATGAATATTAAATCAAAATGTTTTATCACTGCGTGTGCTATAATTTGAAATAAAAAGGCTGAAAAATCATATATGTACTTACTCATCAAATGTAACCTTGGGAAAATAACGGTGACATCGGGATAGGAGAACTTACCTTCTATTAGATGTAAAACACTAGAAGGTTATTACCTGTTTTCAGGTAGTGAATACACATTATTCTCCTTTATCTATGTTTTGCAATCTAGAAGAAACACCTGCTGAAGACTTTAATCTCTTGATGAAGCTGATGAGTTTTGTGACAGGTTTTACCCCCAATTTTTCTTTCTTTTTTAGGCTCTTTACTCTCAGCCTTCTGTTATCTTTTATCACCACTTTTATGAAATGCTACAGATTCTCATTAAAGCCATGCAGACTGGACTTGGTAATGGTTCTGTAGTTACCGCGACCAACATCAAAAATAAAACTTTGTATGTCACGCTTCCCTTTCTCCTGATGGACACAGTGTCTTCTCTTGACGTGGCAGGGGAACATCCAGAATGCAAGGACAGGGAAATGCATTTTGAGTCTTTCAAGCACGTGTAACTTTAGCATTTCTTGATGCGGCCTTGAAGAGCTGTTCTTCGGTGCTTTCCATTATTTTGATGAGGTCTCTTGGTTTGATTTACAATCTTGGGAAAGGCAAATTGCTGTTGTTATGTTTAGATGCCGGTTCTTATTTCATAGTGTGTGTTGTGAACGTCCTTGATGCTGTAGTAGAATAAAGAAACTTCATCTTCTCTCCCTCTTCTATTGGCAGACAGATAGGGAAGGAGATACAGCAGATTTAGATATGGCTTTTGGGGTATCAAATAAGATTAAAGAGTTTCAGGTCTCTTAGGAGGGAACATTGATTATAGCAAGGTGCACACACACACACGCGCGCGCACAAGTAGGCAACTTTGAAAAACAATAATATTGTTCTTTGCCCATTGCTAACAGGATTATGGTTAAATCTGAGACTGGAGAAAGTAATCCCCTAACATTTGAATTCTTCTGAAACCCTACATGAGATTTTACAGTTTTAAAATGCCCCAGGGAAATATATATCTTTGAGTAATGCGATGGAATTAAAGTGCTATGAACACTTACACGAGAAGCCAAATTAAAGGCACAAAATTTAAAAGGATATATTATTTCCTACATAAACTGCTGGCATCCACTTTGTAAATGGGAATTAGATTTGTGGTCTGTAAGAAATCTGTAGGTATCTGTGATTTACGTGTTTCTATTAGTTGTTACAGGTTAATGTTTTTCTTAATGCGTGGAAATTTGTTTATGCCACTTTTTGAAAGACTAAAATGAAAATGTTACAAATAGGAATATAGTGATGACATAATCCGGGAGCACAGCATCTTTGCAGGGCTGCAAAAGTGGAGAGTTTAAAGCATTCAAAATTAATAGCTTCCCTTCTCTCTCCACGTGGCTGTATGCCTAAACAGAGGAATCATGGAAATAGATCATGAATATTCACTTACTCTTAGACCCTTTATTCCTGATCCAGGGAAGCTGTGTCTGTAAGAATGCTGGAGGAATGCTGCATAGGGTCAGTAAAGTGTAATGGAAGAATAATTGCTTAATTCAGACAGCCAGTTTCTTATTTCACTTTAATCTTTAATAAATTCAGTGGTATTTTATAAGTCATTGCTTTTGTGGTAATGCTCTGTTCCTATCTGTGAAAATAATTTACCCCTGACCTAGAGCAATGTAAATTATCATCTAGAAAAATAGGTTTCAGATTTTACTATGGAAAAAAATTATCCAGGTACTGTGCCTCTCAAGAGATTCTGACTTAGTAAGGTTAGATGGTTCCCTTAGGAACTGGTCCTTTTCATTTGTACCCCATGGCATCGTGAGGCTGCCAATGGACCATATGTTGAAGGATGCTATCTTAGGGGTTGACTAAATACTCAGTTATCCCCTAAACTCCAGTTGGAACAATCTTTAAGAAAGCAAGATGCTTATGTTATCATAATAGGTACTAGAAGCAAAAATATGACTTCAAGAAATACTATTAAAGGGGTTGTATGTGCTATAGGCCAGCATCGAGCAGCTCCCTCACCGAGTACGTATGACACTCCTACTCTACCAAAAAAAATAGCTAGGATTGTAGCAAGTGCCAGCCTCATTTTCATCTGTAGTATTTTTCCAGTAACAATTCAAATGAATAGTTCAAAGAAATATTTGACTGACGGTCTCTTGCTCCTACTATAATATTCCTGTATTTAAAAAACAACAAAAGTAGTATTTTTGTTTTTCTTAGCACCCTACTCTTCTCTGTAGGTAACCTAAATGGTCACTTTTATTTGTGCTAAGTCCTCAGATTCTGTTCCTTCTTATAAGCTGCATTTAGTCCAAACAGGAAATGATCACTGACAACAACTTGTTTCCCAAATAATCCTGTTTCCAGGTCTGTTCTTACCTAATGAAGTGGAATTTGGGTGGGGACGGTTCGGTTTCTGTGGCTTGACACACAGTTTAGACTCTCCCTAACCACTCCCTCCTCTCATCAATCTAAGCTGTAGTTACTGTTGTTTTTCCCCCATCAGGAACAAATGAATTGCAAAATTTCACTTTTGCAAAGTTCACTGAATGCAGGCGAACTGTAATTCTCCTGTGAGAAATGGCTCCCTTGTTTCTCACAACATGTAAACGTGCCCATTTTGAATATTACCCAATATATAGGTATTTTTTTCCAACAGGAACTATACATTTTTTAGAAAGAACCAGAGAGCTGATGACCTGTGTCATCTTTCCAGGGCTGTAATTCTGCATATGCAGAAGTAGGGGTTACAAGCTCATTAGGAGCTATTTATGTCTTTCATTTTCCATCTGATATTATTAGATTGTTTTATTTCCAGACCACAAGACTCATTACTATTTATTCCGCATTTAGATGAGGATTAGTTCATAAGCATCTAAATATCAATTAATGTTAGTTTAGCTCCCAAAAGTTGACCATTCCAGATGCATTCCTTTCTCATACAAACAGGTGCAGCATTACAAGGAAGCTCCATTTAGCTGCCTGATTTTCTGAATTTCTCCATGGCAATGTAGGCCAAGTGAAGCCAGAAAAATTATTGCCCAAGGGGAAACATTTGTATTTCTCACTTCATTTTCCTACCTTATCACTTACATAATACGACACTCAAGCAACCACACATATTTGTATTTATAGCTTAATATTTTTTTTTCCTATAGCAATTTTGACAACTGTGAGTTCTCCTCTTGAAGAAGTTACATGGGAATGTCATCTTTAATTTTATTTTGTTTTTATCTTCTTTCCTAATACCAGCTCAGGACTGTGAAGAAAAAGTCAAAGACCAAATAGGCAGGGCCACAGTGAACTGCACAAAGCCGCTTACTTGGCATTAATGAGACGCTTCTGGAAAAGTTGCCACTGAAGTGCAGCATTTGCAACTTTGCACAAAATCTTAGGAAAAATAGAAAAAAACCTAGCGATCATTTTGGTAAATACCACGGTTGGATTTTTAAGTAGGTTGTGTGTTGTTATGCTTATAAATGTTTTGTAGTGATATAGCCAGTCTCTCTCCATGGATCATTAAATAGCATGGGTTTGGGACCTTACTGTGTATGAGCTTTAACTCTGCTTGCCAATAAGTTATTTGTTTTACTTGAAAGAGCTTATGGTATTTTGGGCCACAAAAGCTTTGAAGTATAGTGATCACAAAGAAAAGATGCCAAGCCTGCAGTGCTCATGGGTTACTATAGTACAGCGGGTGGCTCAAAGGAGTAGGGCACTGACCCCATATGCCAGAGGCAGCAGGTTCAAACCCAGCCCTGGCCAAAAACTGCAAAAACAAACAAACAAAAAAACAGGCCAGGAAACAGCTTTTCCAACATACATGATAGTTATTTATATCATTAATATTAAGAAATGATATTTCCTGGATGTTGATCTCAAATACCTTAGTTGTACATGAGGAAATTTCAAGCTTACTGACATGGAAGATTTTATATAGTCATGTTACTTTATAATTTGGAAATGTTACTGAAATTTGGGAAGATAATATAATAAAACATCATTAAGTTTGCAAGTACCATTCAGTACTGTAAAGCGAAATGTGTGTCTCTTTACAGATAACAGGCATATGGCAGTTCCTGGTGTTTTCTCTGCTGGGCCAGAATAGACTTCCAGAGGAAACATGACCCACAGGCCAAGGGCAAAGTGAAGCCAAGGACTAGAGTCAAAACACTACCCCAGGCAGAGGTCCGGTAGAGGGAAGCATGTAAGGGGTGTGTATTAGGAAGGATGAGCCTATCGATGAGAAATCAGAACCCCCAAAATAATTAAAATAAATCAGAAAGCTGAATATAAAATCAGATACAGCAGGTCCATAAATTCAGCCTTCAACAGCACAAAGTCTAGTTCTTGATTCTTCCTTGTTGCTAGCTAAGATGATTGCAGAAGCAACTGTCAGACCTCCTGAACTCAGGAACCACTTTCACTTATGAAATTAGTGAAGGTTCCACAGAACTTTGTCTTTATAAGTTATATATATGGATGGCTGCTGTGTCAGAAATTTAGACAAATTACAGTGTTTGTTTATTTAAAAATTGTAATATGAAGTAAATCCAGGGAATGCTAACATAACTTTTTAAAAAATAACTATTTTATCAGACAAAAACAAATTCCTGAGAAGTTAGTGTTTTACACTTACACAAATCTGTTTCATGCCTATCTTAGTAGAAAAGTCTACATTCAGACGAAAATCTAGCCTCATGCACACAAAGAGTTAGAAAGGGAGACGTTTCTTTGATACTACAATAAACTTGAAAAATAGTTCCTTAAGTGTTAGTTGCAGTGGGGAATCTGAAATCATATCAATAAACCCTTCACTCTGGTAAATCAGAGTCTCTAGAGCTGATGTGCTCTTTGAAGGTATATGTACTGATGAAAGGTTTTGTAACAATCATTCATGTTTAGAAAATGTTGATTTGCTGAAATGTGCGGATTGTTAAAATGTGAGATATTTCATTATATATATCAAAACATCACATTCATTAACATCATCACTGGTTTTATCACAAACTCTTTAAATGTTGAGAACCTATCAAGTTATATATATCTTTTCCAAATTCTATTTCTGCTTGAAATTTTGAATTTTATTAAATTTAACAAGTAGTATAATTCTGTTTTCCTTTCAGAAATAGGCTCACTTCATTTATTTTTGAGAAAAATGTCTGTCAGATTCTCAAAAAATCTAAATTACCAGTTTCCGTCAGTCATTCTTCCATGTGGATGGGGTTTGAGGAAACAGACCCGGCTGGATCTGCTCACATCTCAATCACAGGATGGCTTTATGCAGACTTCTCATTATGTCACACAGGATATTAGAAAGGTGTCCCCAAGGGTTAAAGATTAATAAAATCTGCACATATATATTTTTACTGTTTTATCAAGGCTATTCCTAAGTGAAACTGGATTTTACATCTGTTTACTTGTTCAGAGTAATTCTGTACCCATTGAGTGTTGACTGGTCCGGTCCAGTGCCAGCGCTGTGGTTAGGACTAAGGCACCTACAATTTTACCCACTGTGGCTTTAGCAACATTACTGCAAATTTCAACATGAGGGAAAGGGAAACACAATTTCAGATAAATTGTGAAAGTAGTGTTGATCCCCTGATAGGGTCTCAAGGACTCCCAAGAGCCTCATGTAACGCTCCGAAAACCACCGGTATAGAACCAATGCCAGCTTTTGAATGTCTTTTTAGTCTGTTGGGTTTTTTTGTTTCCATTCTCATATTCATGAAGAATGGAAGCAGTCGTCTTGCAGCAATTTCTAGTCTTTGCTTCTTTATAGATACAACATTAAAGTGAGCTTGAGTTGCTCATTTATTCATCACATATTTCTTGAGGGCTTACGATGTCCTGAGAAATGATTTGGAAACTACACATCCCATGTTTGTAACTGTCATTGTTGATTTGGGAGTAGGAATTACCTTTGTTCTTTTAACCTCTTTTGGTGATGTAGATAGGACGCTTGACAAAAAATGGAGAGCATACTGACCTGCTCTCCACCCTGCCCCATCCCTGCCACCTCTTCCTCCTCCTTTCATCACCCCTAGGTGTGCACTGAGTCTCAGAGTCACACTTGACAGGAGCCCCTTGAATGAGAGGCACATTTTCCATTGTTGCAGGTGTTTGTTAAACTTTAAACTTAATCCCTGTGACCATTATCCTCGGTCTTTATATTCTTTCAACAACCAACCGTACTTCATCTTTTGGCTTTCAACATATATTTGGATCACATATACAAGCTTTGCTTTAGTATGTAGGAATTTAAGGAATGAATTTTTCCTCTGACATTGCCACATAGTTACGATATTGAACACTCTTTCATTTCATGGTTACAACCCTGTCTCCTGAACCTTGACGTGTTCCTGTACTTTGCACTCCATATCTACCCCCAATCCTACAGCCATTCAAGTTCTTTGTCTCCTTTTTTTCTTGTCACTGCAGAAATCTGTCAGTGCTTCAAGTGTTAAATTCATTTCCTCCGAAATGTAGTTAAAATTCCTGATTTACGATCGTCTCCTTCTCTAGCTCGGCCTGTCTACTCCTGGTGATGCCTCTGGCTTATCTCCTTTTCTTATTAGGCTTTGCCTTCAGTGGCCTGGCAGGCCTCCTTCTCTGGTTTATGTTTGTACAGTCTCGGGATTCTGGCCTCCTCTCTTTCTGCTCCCGTTCTGTGTACTGGAATCCCTGCTCTCCTACCTACATAGTCATAGTTCCCCTTTATGGGCAGATGAGGTGACACCAAGTCTATAGCCATCCTTCCCGCTTAGGTTGTTCTGTAGATTACTTCCGCCTGCTCTCCACAAACAGATATTTGAAATAATGATAGCTAATTTTTATTATGTGCCTCATGGGTATTTGATTATCACAGTGAGCCAGGATGGAGTCACTGTTACCAGTCCCTCCAAATGAGGGAAGTCAGTCACAGCAAGATTGCTATGTTCTCACTGATGAGTCCTGAATCCCAAGCAGATAATCTGTCTTCGATGTCAACACTCTTTATTACACAATACTGCATCCTGTCAAGCATTCTAAAAGCTCTCCATGCTTTCTTTTTTTAATTTTTAAATTTTTTATTGTTGCAAAATACACATACAGTTCACCGTCTCAACTATTTTTTATTTCACTTTAACTTACATGAAATTTTTAAGTATACACATCAGTGGTGTTAAATGGATTCATAATGTTGTGTAACCATTACTTACCACCATCCGTCTGCAGGACGCTTCTCATCTTGTAAAACTGAAACTCTTCTCATTCAATCGCTGTCCAATCCTTCCTCCCGCCTATCCCTGGAAACTATCATTCTACTTTATGTCTCTCTGAAATTGACTACTCTAGGTACTTTATGTAAGTGGAATCATACAGTATTGTCTTTCTGTCATTAGCCCAGCTTAAGATCCTCAAAGTTTCTTAAATTGTAGTATGTTTCAGAATGCCCTCCTTTTTAAGGATGAGTAATACTCCATTTTATGTGTATACCAAATTGTTTATCTGTTCATCCATCATCATTGGAAATTTGGTTTCTTACACCTTTTGGTTTTGCTAAATAAAGCTGCTGTGAACATGGGTATACACGTCTTTCCAAGACCCTGGGTTCATTTCTTTTGGGTATATACCCAGAAGTGAATTCACTGGATCATGTGGAAATTCTATTTTTAGTTTTTGAGGATTTGCATACTGTTTTCTACAGAGGCTGTGGGATTTTACATTCCCACAATGGTGCACACAAACTCTTGATTTTTCCACATCCATACCAAATTGTTATTTTATGTTTATTTTGAGGAGAGCTGCCCTAACAAGGGCAAGGTAGTATCTCACACTGGTTCTGATTTGTATTTCCCCTAAGAATTAGTGACACTGATTACCCTTTCAGCCATTTGTGTATCTTCTTTGGAGAAATACCTCTTTATAAACATTTAACGTGCAAAAATACCATCTTTCCAGTTCCTCTCATTTTTATGCTCCCTGTATGTCATGTCAATCCATGGCCATTTTAGGAAAGGAGAGATTTTGCTAAACATATGTAACTCTTTCTGGTTAGCTACGAGCTGAGATTTCTGCCATCATCTGGGTTGTAAATAGACAATCTTTCCTTTTCCGAGGATGTTACTGCAGCTTCTTCCACCTTGTCTAATGATGTTACTGCAGCTTCTTCCCGTAGAGCTTTGCCTGCATTTTTGCTGAAGCATCAGGTAGACACAACCAGGTCAAACTGCAGAATCTCAACCTCTAGCACTCTTGCTCCTGGCATTTCCCCACGGCTCAGTCATTCACATATGCTCATAGAATGGCAGATCTCGGCGGTCGTTGCCTCCTGGGTCAGCCCTCCATGTCACACTTCAATGCCTATGTGAGATTTAAGTCACATCTTTCTCCCTTTCCATCACTGTCCTTCTCTTCCTTTGCCTTGTTTTTTATATTCCCTTTCTCCTAGGTTGCGCTTGTACCTTAGAATAATAAAGCTGCATTTCTTTAATAAGACCCTATTTTTCAACAGCATAAGGAGATGTCTTCTATTCTGAATCTGTATGACTTTAAATATAAAGTGTATTCTTATATACACAGCTATACTGATGCATTTGTGCATATGAATTTTATGATAAGATCTATTTATTTCATACTTAGCCCAGTGTCACGAATAGAGTGATCCTATTTCATACTTAGCCCAGTGTCATAAATAGAGTGATTTCCCAAGGGAATGTTCATTTTCTTGAATGGAATCCAATAAAATGTGTTCAAATAGAAAATGAAAGACCCGTGTTCCAATTATTCTCTTTTTTGAAAGTGAAATACACTAATATGCACTTTTAATAATTACCTAGATCTTTCTACTAGTCTCAGAAATAATCAAACTGCCAACATCTTGATCTTGCATGTTTAGCCTGCAGAAGTGTGAGGGTTAAAGTTCTGTTATTTAAGCCACCCAGTGTGTAGTACTATGTTCTCACAGCTCCAATAAACTGATACACTTGCTTTAGCAATCCAGGGTAAAAATGATGGCATATCCTCTCTCTGACACTATGCCACCCACCACCATCACCACCACAACCATGCCACCCACCTGAGCGTTATATTAAAACTGGGCAGAATAAAGTGATAAAAAGGAAAAAGAAGTATTTTTCATTTTGTATTAAGCTGGAGTATATCTTTAGTGACATAGTTTACTTGTCCTCTGGAAGACATCAGCAGAAGCCTCCATCCTTAATACCTGTCTTCATCTGCACGTACTAGGAGATGGTAGGCTCCATTCTTTGACTTGGGGGTTATCATAATGCATTAAAGAGACCTCCAGCTGGACTTGAATTGTGTCTGGTCTTCACTCTATTTCTAAGGGAGGATGTTTGAGACCATGCGGTATGGGAGGGAGTGGTAGGTAGCATTTGTCAATGGCAGGTAAAAGGCATAGCTTGGCTAAAACATGGAGAAAAGCATATCCAATAAAGCAGTAATTTCAGTAATTTAAACAGTTGTGGCTATTCTTGTATCTGATTTTCTCTCTAATAATCACATTTGTCAGCTTTTAGCAAATCTCATCTTTCTTATCTGTCTCTACCCCTTCAATTGCACTATTCTGTACCATATAACACCTCTTTCTTAATTAAGCAATCTCCATTGTAGTCTAAAACTTCTATTTACTTTGATATTACTAGGACTATCTCTATTATACATGATTGGCTTTGAATATGAGGCTAGATAATCACTTCAATAAAATAATCAAGATTTATTTTATTTTATTCATTTTATTTTATTCTGAGACAGAGTCTCAAGCTGTCACCCTGGGTAGAGTAAGGTGGCATCACAGCTCACAGCAACCTCAAACTCTTGAGCTCAAACAATTCTCCTGCCTCAGCCTCCCAAGTAGCTGGGGCTACAGATACCCACCACAATGCCTGGCTATGTTTTGGTTGTAGTTGTCATTGTTATTTGGCAGGCCTGGGCTGCATTCGAACTCTCTAGCTCCGGTATATGTGGCTGGCACCCTAGCTGCTTGAACTACAGGTGCGGAGCCAACTTATTTTATAATAATTTGTACTTTTTCTATGGATCGTGTGAAATGTTTTACTGATTGAACTTTCCAGACATTTACTCTATAATGAATTACTACAGCAAATTTAATTGCAACAAATAGCAAAAAGAAAGTAATTAAAATGAATATTATAAGTTGTTTTATTTATTTCTACCTAAGAAAACTTAATTAATCACATGCTATGCCAAAAATCTGAAATATGACAATACTAGCTAATCTTTATGGATCCCAGAATGTTGTATACCTTTTAGAAATATATTTTATGCATCAAACAAATATTCTAATTGAAAGATCACTAAAGACTATTGAAATAGTAAAAGGTCTGTAAGGTTTATGAGAATTAGAGATCATGCATTTATCTAGAAGTCTATATTGAAATGTTTTAGATAAATAAAATGTGTAATTATGAGAAAATCCATATGCTATGCATTGGTTCTATTTACAACATATATATAGAAATAAAAACCTTTAAGAAAACCTATGCTATATTTTATAATGATTTTTTCACTATGTATCTGAAAAAATACAGAAATACATTTTATTTCACGTATATTTTAAACTTTTGTATTATAAAGGGTACATATTTATTTCTTGGGGATAGTTGAGCATTATTCACAAAATGCTATAAACAACTGACTGTGGTAGCAAACGCAAAGAAGACTCAGTGAGACAGATGCGGCCTTCCCCCCAGTATTTATGTAGACACTTTCAAATTCCCAACAGGGATTTTATAAACCGAGATTATGTGCTGTACTATTTTGTTTGTCTTTTGCCCACATATTTCAGAACTTTCCCTCCTAGTGAGCTAGCCACTTTTCAGAAATTTCAAGAAAAGTGAATCTGAAATCCCAGCTGATACAAACAGCTCAGTTATTTTATTGCAGTATAGCAAACTGCCGTGGATGTCAGTGAACAGTGGAAAGGTTGAAAAGTGGAGATGCCGAACTGAGACCTCTAATAACCCAGCAGCAAATGACTCTGTTCAGGTGATTAGGAAGTGTTGACAATATCATTTGAACCGTAAGTTTCTGGGCTTACAGAGACTTAAGGGACTCACTTGACTTTTGAAACTTCTTCATATTACGGTTTTGTCTTAGACACGCAGAAGTAGGGATCAGAATTTTTCTATCTATTGTACACTATATTTGCTATAACAGTGTGCAGATGTACAAGAAATTCAAAAGATAAGAACAGAAAAACAGATGACATGACAATATAACAGTGGAAATATTTTCACTTATAAAAGTTATTTATACCTTCTTATAAAAGTCATTTCACTTTTATAAGAAATAAGGTGGAAGTATTTTCAATTTGCAGCTATTCACCTGTTGCTGTGTTGCCATAAGGGTCTCTTGGAAAAGCGATGTCCCGGAAAATAAGCACACTTATTGAAACTGTGTTTTAGGCTCAGCACCTGTGGCTCAAGTGGCTAAGGCGCCAGCCACATACACCTAAGGTGACAGGTTCGAATCCAGCCTGGGTCCACCAAACAACAATGACGGCTACAACAACACAAAAAAATAGCCAGCATTGTGGCGGGCGCCTGTGGTCCCAGCTACTTAGGAGGCAGAGGCAGGGACTCGCTTGAGCCCAGGAGTTGGAGGTTGCTGTGAGCTGTGATGCCACAGCACTCTACCCAGGGGGATAGCTTGAGGCTCTGTCTTAAAAAAAAAAAAAAAAAGAAAGAAATTGTGTTTTAAATAAAGGTGATCATCTGCTTGCTTAGGCAAAATGGCGAGCTTTCTTTATTTATTGTTGGTTTATATAGTCAATCTTGTGCATGTGCACTATACAGCAATGACCTTATTAATATTCATTACAATCCCTCTGTACATGCACATTGGACATCATTGACTTCATTAATCCATTTGAACATCTTGTGACCACCTGCCCTGTAAGTAGCTCCTCCCAAGTAATCTGATAATCCACCCAACATACACCTTTAAGCATAACCCTTTCAACATAACCCAGTTTAACATAACTTAATGGAGAACATGTTGTCAGTCATTACTTTCTCTATTCTTATCTGACGAAGCCTGAGGGTATGGAAGAATAAGGTAGATTGAATACCTGCCCTTGCTGGCCTTGCCTTTTGGAGGCTATTACTTTGAATCTTCAAGCAAGACATAAAGAAACTTCTTGGGCATACAAGAATTTGTGTGCAAAGCTCTGTTCCCATGTAGGCCTTAAGTCAGGAGGTTTTTGCTGGAACCTTTTATAAGGAATTTTCAGGCTGAACTTCTCAAAAGCCTTTCCCGAGCCCAGGTTTCATCTGTGCCATTAGATACCTGTCTGCATTGGGTAAATTTCTCTT
>CAUYQV010045643.1:0-21547 GCA_963574575.1 Galagoides demidoff
GCATCACAGCTCATAGCAACCTCCAACTCCTGGGCTCAAGCGAGTCTCCTGCCTCCGCCTCCCAAGTAGCTGGGACCACAGGCGCCCGCCACAACGCCGGCCATTTTTTGGTTGCAGCCATCATTGTTGTTTGGCGGGCCCGGGCTGGGGATTTGAACCCACCACCTTAGGTGTACGTGGCTGGCGCCTTAGCCGAAGATAATCTTTATAGAATGGGACAAGTACTATTCCATCCTTAATGCTCTTCTGTATTAAAAACTATAACTACATTTTCCTTTTTATGGGTCTCTAGGCCCCCCTCCACTGTTTCTGATCCTTAATGAGTTGTGATAAGTAACAAGTTCTGCTTCAATATGTACACATATATTACATAACCTAATCTTATGTAGCCTTGATTTGTTTACGTTGTGCTACATAAAGCCTCTTATACCATCTGCAGTAATGATTAATTTGCTATGACAGATCCAGTCTTAAACACAGAGCATTTATTACTGGATGTTCTAGAAAAGTCTTACTACAACACGAGTTCTCACAGCACACACAAAATTTAAGGGAGACTATCATGTTCATTCAAATAACTCATTCACTTAAGTAAAAGATCTATTTTCAATTTAAGAGATGTATTTACAAAAGAGGAAATGGCACTTACAAGTAAAAGGGAAGAATTACTGTTGTTAAGCGCTGTTCCCTCTCTAGAAGTTGAGGTGGACAGATCTAAAATAATAAAAAAACTTCAACAGACCTTTTCATTCTAATCATGTAATAAGAACATTAGGGCTTAGTAGTTGTCTAGCTATGGCTTCCCCAAAATATTTTCCCAACCCAATTCCTAGAAGCTTTTTTGCTCATTGATGAAACTCAAAAGGGCTCTGGAGTTTTTTTCTTTCCTTTAAATAAGGGCATAAATAACACTCAATCAAACCAATGTAAATAAAAAGCTAGTTTCAGAGAAATAGGCTAAGGCAGGGCGTGTCAGATGAGACTGCCAGAAAGACAGAAAGTGTGAGGTTGCACTGAGCTATGCTGACGCCACTGCACTCTAGCCTGGCAACGGAGTGAGAACCTGTCTCAAAAAAACAAACAAAAAAAAGCCCCAAAAACCTAAGAAAATACTCATATTCAAAAGAAGAAAAGAGCCTTTCCTTTTGAAAATACGAAGCAGAGACTAACCATAACTTTAAAAATTACTTTCTTTTTCTTAGCCTACCACTCAATTATTTCCTCTCTGGCTTTCTGTCTCACACATGCTTTAATTTCTTCAGTTGTAAATCTTTAAATCACTACCAATTATTTAAGACTTTTGCCCTTCTAATGATATAACAACACTGCCAAAAATATGAAGATTTTTCTCATTATATTTAAAGTATATACTAACCTAAGATTACAGAAACAGTAATCGAACCCAAAACTCCGCAATCCCTGTAACATAAAGGCATCAGCCACAGTTTGCTGAGCTCAAAAGATCAAACTAAAACAGATTTAACTGCTATCATTTTGAACATAGATCTTAAATTATTGTTTATTCTGTTCAGATTCTAAAGACTGGCCTTTCTTTAAGATGGGATACACCTTTATTGGAGAATACATTAAAGAGTCAGCTCACCCCTAAAGCAATAAATACCCAGGTTAACATGCTACCCTATATAAAAACCAATGCCACATACATTTCCATTATTATGCCTTTGCTTCTTGATCTCCAGAAAGACACACTTAAGTCAGGTGAATTCAAAACTGAAGGCTCTGTCATCCTATTTTTAGCTATAACGAAAATAATTCAAGTATCTGCCACCAACAGTCAGTTAAAAACTGTCAAATACCAACTTTATTTTTTACAAAATTGACTATAATTATTTACAATTTAGGCTCAATTCTTACCTTGTTTGGATTCACCGATTGAAAATGAATTTAAGGAAGAACAAAAATCTTCTAAGGATGAAGTCAAAGGTGGATAAAATTCTGAAAAGGAGGATGGAGGAGCATACCTCGCACCAATGTGCAAGGTTCCTAAAAGAGACGCCGAGAAGGGGATGCTAGGAGAGACGGTGAGTCTCTGAAAGGGTCCTCTGACTAATGCTGATGGCTGGAGAAAAAAAAAGATGTGATTAAAATACACGAAATTCTGTCATGAGTTTGGCTCAACTACTTTCCATGTCAGCATATAAAAATTATCACACTGGGGGATAATATACAAATGTTTAAATCAAAATCAAGATTCTTACAAGAACTTTGCCCATGGAGCTTATTTCTTTTCAAGCCTCATATTTAGAAAGGATGAAGGCAGGATGTCTAACATGGTTTTAATCCAAAATGTTACATTTATGTTCCAACTGAAAAACTTCCTTATGTTTCCCTACCCTTACCCAACTGTGTAGCTGGTAAGAATTCACATCATTAAAGAGGAATTGTGGGGCTGTGTAGGGTGGGTAGGGCAGGAGGAAGTGTTATCCAGAGATGGGAGCTGGAGAAGCCCATAAGGACTGAGACCATCTCTCTGGATGGGTTAACACTCACACAGGAACAAGCGGAACTCTAACTTCCTCTGCCCCATGAAAGCTCCAGCTCACTGAGAACTTCCACGTGGCATACACTGCAAGTATCATTTACCATCTATTTGATTCTCACAAGTCTCTCAGATACATCCTACTGTGACAACCGTCATACAGGTGAGGAGACAGATGTACTAGGAAGTGAAATCACCTGCCCAAGACCACAGAGCTGGTAAGAATCAAACCCAGCTCTGTCATCCTTTGGCATATACAGGGGATATACTTTGGCATATACTTTAAGTTGATTATGTAAAGGACTGTAACAAAGTGGTCAACAAATGGAAGTGGTCAACATTAGGAACTAGGCCTGTGGTACCATACATACCCATGGGGCCTGTCTGGTCTACATCAATCAGATTACAGAGCTGGTCAGCTCTGAGAGTTCTGCTGTGCTCCCTACTCACTCAACTCCACACTGACTTCATCTGTCTCACTGGACCTGGAACCTGTTCTGAACTTCTCCCTCTCACCATTATCCTGCTCCTGCTGCTACCATTTTATTATACCTTATGATAGGGGTCAGTAAACATTTTCTATAAAGGGCTAGATATTAAGTATTTTAGACTTTGCAAGCTACATGGTCCCTGCTGCAACTACTCAACTCTGCCATTGAGGTGTAAAAGCTGCCACAGACAACATATAAAATGTTGTCCAATAAGACTTTATCTATGAATTCTTTTTTTTTTTTTTTTGACACAGAGTCTCACTGTGTTGGCCTTGGTAGAGTGCCGTGGCGTCACAGCTCACAGCGACCTCAAACTCTTGGGCTTAAGTGATTCTCTTGCCTCAGCCTCCCCAGCAGCTGGGAGGACTACAGGTACCCACTATAATGCCCTGCTATTTCTTTGTTGTGGCAGCCATTGTTGTTTGCCTGGCCCGGGCTGGGCTGGAACCTGCCAGCCCTGGTGTATGTGGCTGGCATCCTAGCCGCTGAGCTATAGGCACTGAGCCTATATGAATTCATATAATTTTCATATGTCACAAAATGTTATTCTCCTTTTTGTTCTTTTCCCACAATCATTTAAAAATGTAAAAAAACAGGCTGGGTGTGGTGGCTCATGCCCATAATCAAGCACTCTGGGAGACTATGGCTGGTAGATTTCTTGAGCCCAGGAGTTCAAGTCCAGCCTGAGCAAGAATAAGACCCTGTCTCCACTAAAAATAGAAAAACTGGCTCGGCGCCTGTGGCTCAATCGGCTAAGGCGCCAGCCACGTACACCTAAGGTGGCAGGTTTGAATCCCCAGCCCGGGCCTGCCAAACAACAATGATGGCTGCAACCAAAAAATGGCCAGGCGTTGTGGCAGGCGCCTGTGGTCCCAGCTACTTGGGAGGCGGAGGCAGGAGACTCGCTTAATCCCAGGAGTTGGAGGTTGCTATGAGCTGTGATGCCATGGCACTCTACCCAGGGGGATAGCTTGAGGTTCCGTCTCAAAAAAATAAATACATAAATAAATAAATAAAAATAAAGTCCTGAACACAAGCAACTTAATGTTGCTAAACCTACCCCAGTAACATGAGAGGAAGCTAGAGGGAGGATGGACAGGCACTCGGTATTGGGTATGTAACTTTTGTGTAAATGGAAAATTATCTCAAAATAAAAATTGTAGGAACGTCATCACTTTGTTGCTGTGGTGTTCATATTCATGTATGATTTTTTCAAACTCACAATTCACTAGGATGTGGGTGAATTTTATGGTGAGGGAGGCTAATGAACCGCCCACCTGAACAACCACATATTCACTGTTCCAGAAATTGTGTGTCAACCTAAAAACTTCAGTAGGAAACACATGATCGGTGAGCCAGTCCGCCTTCTTGAGATTCTCACTTTACTGCTTCCTTGTCTTCTCCCTTTCTAAGAAACTCATCCAGGTTCAAGTTGTAAGAATGGTGGGAAGAATCCTGTCTCAACATCTTACTCCATTTATACTGCTCTAACAAAATATCTGAGACCAGGCAATTTATAAAGAACAGAAACGTATTATCTTACAGTTCTGGGAGCTGAGAAGTCCAAAATCATGTTGTCCGCATCTGATGTGGGCTTTTTTTCTGTGTTATTACATGGGGAAAGTCCAGGAAAGGGCAAGCCTGAGTCCTCATATGGCAGAAGAGCAAAGAAAGAGTCAATCTAATCCCATGTGCCCTTTTTATGGCTTTGTTAATCTATTCATGTGGGTGGAACCCTAATTGTCTAAACACCTCCCCCAAAGCCCCACCTCCCAACACTGTTGTTTTAGTGATTAAGTTTCCAGCACATGAATTTTGGAGGGAAAATAAATCAAACTATAGCATTTACCATTATGGACAGGTGTCCTGTAAACATGGTGCCCCACATGCTATGTGTATAGGAAGACATGGGGGCCCAGGCCTGAGTCAGGCCTGCTCAATAAATGAACAAATAAATCTCACAAGCTAGCAACCACAGGGGGCTAGTGGACCCAGGGACATTGATTCAGACAGGCCAGCTTAACTAAGTCCTCCATATAGACCCATATTCCCCCTTGACTAGACCATGCACTGTAGTAAACTTGCAAAAGGAGCAAGTTGTTTCTTAGTTTTGTTTTTTGCTAGTGACAGATATTATGCACTAATGCTGACACTTAATAGCTGTATACAATTTGCAGATTATTTAATACCTGTAAGACTCAGTTACTTCATCAGTGAAATGGAGTTGCTTTTTCATATCTCTAGATCTTTGCCCCATATGTATTTGTACCTTAATCTTGTCATACTGTGTATTGACTTTTCAAATATATAATCAGATGATGTATGAGGCAGCCATTGTCATAGATGCTGGAGATACAAGAATTTCTCTTTCACTTGCCAGGTTGAGTTATTTGGTGGCAAGATATTTATTTTGTTATTCCCAGTACTCAGCACTAGCTAGCTCTATTGAGAGTTTTGCAAATATTTAACAAAGTAATTTTCTTCACTACAAATATAGCTTCATATATTCTAAAACTACTGAAGCTCCCCAGAGTGAAAGGCACTCTGGACTTTTTCATCTACCCAACAAGTCCTAGTATCACAGAAAAATCCTATTTGTTATTCGAGAAAGTATTAAAGACAAGGATTGTATCTAGGAAGGGCATGAAGAGGAAAAAGAAAACTATGTATATGAGATGTTGGTCATATAATCTCTTACACTTTCTGCCGTAAATAGTGGAATATGTGCATCCTGTTGACTTGTCACTACAGCAAAGTTTGCAGATTTTCTGAGGGATTTTCATGTACCTTGAGAATGCATCTATTATATAAACTGAGACAATTTGCCTGTTGAGAGCTTCATACAAATTACTGGAACTAAGAACATGTTTGCCTAGCTTGACAGCAAATTCAGATGAAAAGGACAGTACGATCACAATGTCCAAATGAAATACAGGACACCCTCTGGGTTTGTGGACTCAGGATTCCCAGTTTTCAGTATTTATTATCAACATGACATGTCTTCGATTGATTGATGCTCCTGTGGATCGCTCCGGCCCCACTTGCTGCATTCCCTTGACTGGTATAGTCATATAAATGGCCCTGGGCTGGGAACACAAGCTCTGTGTTACAGGAGAGGTTAGCCAATTAAAGAAAGAGTGCTAAAGACAAACCAGCTCCTACATGTTCCTTCTCCTGATAGAATCAGAACTAAAGAATTTGAAGGAAGAGTATGAGACCTTTGGGCTGTTTTGTGTTACTTTCCTTAAAAGAAAAAAAAAAAAAACTTGGAGCCAGGTATTTTTATACATTTCATACTCCAAGAAAGAAATATTCTTGTATATTTTTGTACTCTGATAATAAGTTAAAATGAGATTTGAAGCAGACTAATGTGAACATGATAAAAAACATATTATCAGAGTGTACTTTTCAAGTTTATCCTTCACATCAATGGTATTATAAGGTGCTTATATTGGGAACACTGAAAACATAAGAAAAGTATCTCGACAGTGTTGGCAGTTGCTCAAAGAAATCTCTGATCTCCAGATTCCTCCATGTCAGGAATCAACACTATGTTTAAGGACACAGAATTCATATGCACAAAAAATATGGAGGAAACATTGTTTTAGCTGTTTGGATACCTTCTATTGTGCAAAACATGTGGTTGCTCATTGTTCTTAAAATTAAATACTGTAATCGTAGTGCTCTGGGAGGCCTAGACTGGCAGCTCTCTTGAGCTCCTTACTTCAAGACCAGACTGAACAAGAGCAAAACCCCATCTCTAAAAATAACCAGGTGTTGTGACTGAAATCCCAGCTATTCTGGTGGTTGAGGCAAGAGGATCACTTGAGCTCAGAGTTTGAGGTTGCTGTGAGCAATGATTCCACAACACTCTACCAAGGGTGACAAAATGAGACTGTTTAAAAAAAATTAAATGCTGTAGTGACCAGTATAGTTGGAAAGGAGGAAGGATATAAAAATGGGTAATTAGAAGTTAGAAAAGTACAAGGAACACTATTTTAGGTCTGCTTAAGGGCCAGGTTATAGCCAAATGTAATTCTCAGTCGTGATGAAATGTAAGCTGTTGTGCTTATGCCATTCAGAAGAGTCACTTGGACTACTGGAAAGGACAAAGATTCGTGAGGCTCAACCATTCATTTCTGAGTAGAGTGTTTCCTAATAGTGTGTGTGCATGAGCATTGGGAATCAAAGTATTTCCAGACTATACTAAAGGTAGTTTTTATTTGAAAACAACATTAAGAAAAGGCTACTAAAAATTAACTCATAATAACAAGTTCTGGTTCTTCACACAAGCTCTAGTTATGATATATATGTGTTATAGTTTTTTCTTAAGAGACTATCTAAAAAATTATAAATAAAATTTTATAATTAAAAGGAATGTAAATGTAAACCTGTAAAATGCATGTTAGGCTGGTATATGTAGTAAGGATAGTAACAATTTTAGTAAAGTAAACTTGTCAGACCCAAGCTATAACCAAAATCTTATGCAATTATTTAGATTTAATAGGAAATAAATTTTTATTAAAATAGTTACAATTTTTAAATCAAAGTATGTAAATTAATGTTTGATAAATCATATCTGTAAATACTGTACCGTATTTACAACATGCATTATTATACATAGGGTCAAGAAAACAGATCAATTGTCAGTGACCATGTTTAGTCCAGAAATTAAGGACTATCGTATTCCTTTTCCCGTCCCTTTCTCTTCCTCCTGTAATATTTCCTTTCTTCATTAACATGAGAGTAAAATGCATGTTAAGCTGGTATATGTAGTAAGTGGGGAGGCGTGTTGCTTAATTTTGAAATGTCCTTAGGTGCAAGCTCGTATATAACTTTTTCTTTTATTGACATGCTAATTTACCTTTTATTTGTCACCATCTTTAATTCATTTTACACGGTGACTTTTATGCCCTATGTAAAAATGCTCTTGGTTGTGATTTAAATAAAAACATCATATCTTTTAGAAGTAACTCATGTTTACAATATTAAGACAGGAGGGGCCTCCATAACTTTTGGTCTTATATGTTGGAAGATATGTTTACATAAAAAAAATTTTTTTTTCTTTTCAGAAAAAAGACTCAGGGCAGTGCCTGCGGCTCAAAGGAGTAGGGCGCTGGCCCCATATGCTGGAGGGGACGGGTTCAAACCCAGCTCTGGCCAAAAACTGCAAAAAAAAAAAAAAAGAAAGAAAGAAAGAAAGAAAAAAGACTCACAAGTGTTTTGTTCAATGTTGGGCAAAATCAAAGGCCTCCTAACATGTAGCTAACATGATTTTCCTGTAAAATGGCTTTTATTTGCAATTTTGTCTCTTGCTATAAATGCTGAGCATCAGGATAAACATTCCACGGCACTTGTTTCCCAGTAATGCTTCACATTCAGCCACATATTAGGATGAAATTTAAAAAGTTCTTAAAGCATTTCCTCTATCTTCTGAAATAGATCTACTTAAAGTCTACCTACACTGGAGATTCTTGCTCTTCTAAGTGTGACTGAATATGAATGACAGTGAGAACTGCAGAGGCGTACTGCACCAGGCCCGAGTTCTGAGTCATCAATGGGCGTTAACGGGTTCATATTCACAACGAGCCTGGAAAGTCACAATCCGTCGGAGAAGCAAAAGCAGAAAAAGAATTCCAAGGGAAATTGTGAGTGCTCCATTTTTATTTTAAGTGGGTCTTTTTAGCCTGCCTTGAAAATCTGAATGTTGATACATCATCCTGGAGGACATTTTCTGTATTCCAGTTCACATTAGATATTAGGCAATGCTTTAAATCATGGAGTGTTTACTATAACAGTTTAAAACACAGTGCAACCCTTTACCCATCAACAAAGCTGTGGTGAACTTAATTCATTGCACTGTGGCCTAGCTGGGCCACAGAGATGACTCTTCTTCCTTGTCTGGAAGCAGTAGATTCATGTATGGGCTGAAGAGCAATGCACTAGGGCCCATCCTTCCAGGGCAGGGAGTTTCCGAGGCCATCACTGTTTTCACATATTCACATCTTTAATTCATTCCATTTGTATGTAGTATTAGGGTTATAGTCTTTGGCCAATAGAAAACTTATTTGTGATTCTTTTTGCCATTAAATAACCTTATTATTTACTGTCATAATATAAACTATTAACTCTAAGCTATTAGAATCTTTGGCTTGATGCAATTATTTGGGTAGTTGACCTACTATAGAGTGGAACTATTATTATTTGTTCCAGCTAGCTTTTGGGTTTTTTGGTATCCCCTCAAACTATTGTGGGGATACAAATGTTTTTGGTTACATCGATCACTTCTGTTATGCTTGAGTCAGGTTTGTAAGTGTGCCTTATAAACCGAGATAGTGTCCATTGTACTGGTTAGATAAGGTTTACCCATCACTTTCTTCTCCCTCCCCATCGCTAGATTTCTACTCAGTTTTACTTCCCTCTATGAACATGTGTGCTCACCAGTTAGTTCCAATTTCATATCAAGTAGGTGCGGTGTTTGTTTTTCCTCCTTCAGGGGCATTTGGATTGGTTCCGTAGCCTTGAACTTGTAAATTGTGCTATAATAAACGTTTGCATGCAGGTGTCTTTTTAATAAAATGACTTATTTTCCTTTGGATAAATACCCAGCAGTGGGATTGTTGAATCAAACAGTGCACTAACTTTTAGTTCATTGTGAAATTTGTATACTGTTCTCCATAGAGTTTGTACTATTCTGTAGTCTCACCAGCAGTGTGTAAGCCTTTCTCTCTGTCTTCATCTATGCCAGCATCTACTGTTTGTGGACTTTTCAACAAAAACAATTCTTAAGGGGACACTTCTACCCTGCTGATGGGAATGCAAGCTAATACAACATTTTTGGAAAGAAGTTTGTAGAATATCAAATAACTAAAAGTGGACCTACTGTTTGATCCTGCAATCCTCCTGCTAGGTATTTACCCATATGATAAAAAATAATTTTACATGGAAGACATTTGCACCAGAATGTTTATTTCAGCTCAATTCATAATTGGTAAGTCATGGAAGCAACCCAAGTATGGATTAACAAATTGTGGTATATGTACACCATGGAATACTATGCAGCCATAAAAGATGGAGACTTCATATCTTTCATGTTTACCTGGATGGAGCTGAAACATATTCTTCTTAGTAAAGTATCTCAAGAATGGGGAAAAAAGTATCCAATGTATTCAATACTACTATGAAATCAGTATTTAATCATCTACACATTCATAGAAATAGTAAAACATAACCAAAGTCCAGAAATAAAGAGGGAAGAGGAAAGAGAGGGAGGGCAACTGTGGGAGGGGGGAGGGTATTTGGGGAGATCCAACCTAATATGCATAATGCAATGATACATTTCTAAACTATTAAGAATAGAGTATGAATGTTTTTACCACAACAAATAAGTAAACAAGGAGATGGTTATGTTAATCAGATGTAAGCATTCCACATTGTATATCAAATCAGCACATTGTACCCCATAAATGCTTTAATGTACACAGTTATGATTTAATAAAGAATTTTTTAAATGCCATTCTAACTAGGGTAGGGAGTTGATCATTTTCCACAAGTTTATTGACCATTTGTGTTTATCTTCTTTTGAAAAGCATGACTTCTGCCTTTTTTATTTATTTATTTATTTTTTTGAGACAGAGCCTCACTTATGTCAACCTGGGTAAAATGCTGTGGAGTCACCGCTCACAGCAGCCTCAAACTCTTGGGCTTAAGTGATTCTCTTGCCTCAGCCTCCCTGTAACTGGGACTGCAGGCACCCACCATAACATCCAGCTATTTTGGGGTTGTAGTTGTCATTGTTTGGCAGGCCCAGGCCGGATTCGAACCCACCAGCTCCAGTGTATGTGGCTGGCACTCCAGCTGGCTGAGCTACAGGCACCAAGCCAACTTCTGCCCACTTTTTAATGGAGTTGTTTGATTTTTTTTCTTGCTGATTTGCTTGCGTTCTTTGTAGATGCTCAATATTAACCCTTTATAGGATGTATAGCTCATGAATATTTTCTCCCATTCTGTAGATTGTCCATTTACTCTCATTTATTTCCTTAGTTGCACGGAAGATTTTTAATTTAAACAAGTCCAATTTATTTCTTTTTGTTGTTGCTGTGATTGCCATTGGGGTCTTTTTCATAAATTCTTTGCCTAGGACAGCATCTAGTTTAAATAGCTAGTGGCTACTGTTACAATTTCTGAAATCACAGGCAAATGTATGTTAACTTTGAAAATCCATCTTGCCTATGTGGAGGACAACTTTTCATCTTTTTGAGATCTATTCCTTACTCCCCCCCCAAACACCACCTTTGTCTGCCCTCATTATAACTAATGACACTTTCCTCTTGCAACTTCTAGGCCTTCTGTGTAAATAGTATGGAGGAACTTTTAACACAAATATAATTACTGGTGTATCAGCTTACTTCTCTTTCTAGATAATGAGCACACTGAATTCAGTTTATTCTGTAGCTGGAACATAGTAAGCACCAAATAAATATCTATAGAATGAATTAATAAATCACATCTATTTGGTTATTAGGAATTATTAATGATGATACGTTGAGGTATAGAACAGATTATTTAAAGAAAACTTAATCCTAGAACCACTTCAGAAGCTGACACGAAGTTGAAAATTTTCTCTATACATAAATCACACACAAAAAACCCCACCTTTAATAATTAGGATATCAGTAAATGAAACTGAAATGAATGATTGTTATTTTCAATTTTATTGTTTTAATTTGTGAACCTATTAATATTTGTGCATACTCTAAATTGTGGCTTTGATTTTTTCCCGCTTTTCAGATAAATCTATCAGTTTTAAGCCAAGAGTTGTTAGCGATGACAAAAGATAAAACTTAAAATTGGGAAATATTCAATTATAGGCATCATAAGAACTATTGTCCTTGACATTTACAGAAGAAAGTTTTCCTGACACAATAAAAAAAAAGTCTGTGATGTTAGTTCTCATTTAATGTAATATATTTCATGAGCATGTACTCTGGTCTGGCACTTGCAAATGATTTAAAAGCAAAAACAATATATTACGTGATTGAATGTTTTGCTGAAGCATATTTTATATAGGAATTAAAAGAAAGACTACTAAGCACCATTTAGTTCCTTTGTATAAATACCAAGTTACCTAAACCCTTGGCACACAGGACAGAAATAACTGTGTATTTACCCTGTAATTATATGATACTTAACCTTATAATTAAAGGAACAACAGTTGCCACATACACAAAGTGCACTTACAGGAAGTAAGTGCACTATAAAATAAAGCAATTACTGCAATAAAGTATATAATTAAAAATCTCTTAAGGCAGCAACAAGGCTGCCTGGCTAATTCTAAAAGTGCCAGGATGCATCTAGTTACTCCAGATGCATTATCCTGTAGTTTACAAAGAATTGAAAATGTATCTTTTTCAGAAGTGTATTCTCTGGAAAAGAACACAAGCAAGCTAAAACCTTTTCATTGGTTCCGGGAGGTTGATACACCTACCCAGTTTGAGGAGAGGCTGAAGTTACAAGAGCATTCTGAACACTAATGTCCAAATGCATTTTTGATAATAAGCGATGATTCAAAGCAGATCTATCCACTAACATTGAGAGAAACAAGGTCTCTTTTTAAAGGCACATCCCCATAAATATTATACCGCTTTTCCAGAGAAACTCTAAATGTAGTTGGGGAGATATTTCTCCTTCAGAGAGCCACGTATGTTTGACACTGTCTACTCTTTGTTACAAATGGGTATAAAAGAATTGAATAACAGGAAAGAACTTGTATGCTGTTCCCACTAACTTTAAATATATAAGCATTTCTCCAGTAATGTTCGATGTTCTATCCTTATTTTTGTTTACTTCGTATAATTGCTTTTAATTTTATAATATTGGGGGAAAATAAGATTTTATAAGGCCTTACCTGTTAATTTTATATCACAGATAATTGAAGAGAGAATATCAAGAAGTGTGATTTCCAAGTTTTTGACTTTAGCAACCACTTGAAGGGAAGGGTCAAATAATATTTCAGTTATGCAAGTGCTTAGGTATACAATTGACCTTGTATAGTGGTGGGTTCTGCAACTGTGGATTTAACTAAGTATGGATTGAAAATATAGAATTCGGGGGGGGAAAATTCCAGAAGATATAAGAAGCACAGTGTAAATTATTTGGGGCAGAATATCACATTGAATCCAGGCAAATGAAGTGATGTATAGGCACTGTACTGGTTAGTATAAGTAACCTAGAGATAAAGTATATGGGAGGATACGTGCAGGTTATATAAAAATACTACACTATTTTATAAAAAGGACAGAAGCCTCTCTGAATTTGATTATTCTCGGTAACTCTTAGAACCAATCTTCTAGGGATAGTAAGGGATGACTGCATATAAACTTAGAAGAGAGGTCAAAGGTACAATGGGTGATTAAAGGCATAAGATGCATATGTTTTTCTAGGGAGAGAGCGGCCTGTGGTAAAAGAAAAGGTGCAGGACTAAGACTGGGGAATACCAATGGGGAAAGGCTAGATGTAGGAGATGATAAGCAGTGGAGCATGTGACCAGGCTGGTAGTAAGCAAGAAGGGAGAATATGATGCCAAAATGCTAAGAAAAGATTGTCTTTCTATAAGAAAAGAGCAGTCCACAATATTTAACAATTCTGAAATATAAAGGGATATAGGAATTGAAAAATATCTGTTGAATTGAATATCATAGAAGACATTCCTAACTATGAGAGACTCACCAAAACTGTTGGGGCTTTCCAATATTTATGTGAATATGAGGACTTATTTTTTAAACCCAAATGACTATACAGAAGCTCTTTAATGGTAGGAAACTAGGAGACAGGGCTGAGGCTGGGTACAGGGGATTGAAGATTGGGTGCAGCGGTAAAGTAAACAATCTTACACAAGAGAAACTGACAAATAGATGCAAGAACCGACTTCAACCGGCTTGTCAGCTATCCCTGCCACCTTCCATGAACTTGGACTAATATATTATCATTTTCTTTGACAATATATATTATCACGTTCATTGTGGGTTTTAAAATTTCCCTGCCCTTGAAATCACCATAACAGTTCCAAGACAACCACATAAAGTATGAGAATGGAAGGCAACCCAATTCTAGCAATTACTAAAAATTTGTAATAAATTTGTAATAAAAGCCACACCTTGGCCTTGAACATTCATCTCTTCAATAAATAAAACTACAAAAGGTCTAAAACAACTTCCTCCCAGTGCACCAGCTCTCTGTTGAGTTTGTGCCACTCTTTCAATAAAAACCTGTCACTTGTTTGGCTTACATGGTGCACCCTGAAATTTTTTACTGAAGGAACACCAAGAACATGGGAAACTATCCACTTGGAGGCTGGTGATAGTAGTTGTCCACTTAGTATTACATCACCAATAAAATAGATAATAAAGATACTCTTACCTAAGGAATGCTTTTGCAGGAACATTTATTTAACAACATGCATTTAGTAAGAGAACTTCTGTTCTCAAACAGCGTAATTTATTCAGACATTGTAGAATACATGTAAATTTGAGTTTTGTTTACCAAAATACGGTTTTTGGCACATTGTCCTTAAATTACAATTTTTGGACTGACCTGAATTCAATCTAATGGATAATTTTACAAATAAGCATAAATGACTCACCAAAAAAATGGTATGTTTACTCATTTTATCTAACAACATGTAAAAATCCAGATAAAACAAAAGATGAACGTATTCCCTTTTCCTTTTTTTTTTTGCTTTGCAGCCCCATCATTTTTGTATATTATCATTTCCCTCTTTTCCTCTATCCCAGTACTCATTAAATTCTTTTTGTCTTACTCAGGGTGATATCTCTTTCAATATCTAAGAAGAACCTTGCACTTGGTAGGGACTTCATGAGTACTTGGTGAATATTAGTATTAGAAATAAAAGTCTAGGTACCTTTTCATTCCAACGAACAACACACAACTACATTTAAGTTAACACATATCATGATTTTTGGTCATTCAACATCTTGGAGCATTGTTTCATTCAACATCTTGGAGCACTCACACACCCAAGATACACTCATCCACTAAATAAGTATCCTTCAGTTTTCTGCTACGTGCGAGCAGTAAACCAAACAAAGACATGTTCTGGTTGCTATTGGCCTAAGAACATAGAGGTTTGCAATTAATCGAATTCTTTTTACTTTTATAGGACCAGTAGGCTTCTTTTGAACTTGAGGGACTTATAGATTTTGTTTCTTTTTCTTTAAATTTTGTTTTAGTTCATTTTATGGTTTTGAGTTCCTTTTCATTCTCTGTTTTGAATTTCCAACTCAACTACAACCTATGAGAGATATATTGTAGCAGTTGTTTCTATTTTTTTATTTTCTTAAGACTCTATATTGTAACAAGGGTTGCTAGAAATGGGGGAGGAAAAAGACTTTGTTTTTCTTATACTGATGGGTTTTTTTTTTTTTTTAACTCTTAGTATCTTGCTCCAGCAGTTATGCCCCTATGAATTAGGCAGTTCATGAATTAGGGGATGAAAATTCTCCTAGCTCCCCGCCACCCTCCTCGCAGGATTCTTGTAGGTTGCCAACGAACCACTAGGAAGCAGAGGTCTCATCCTGCTAATCCATGTTGCTAATTTTACAACGAGACCTGAAAGGCCTGTGTTTGTCCAGCACAGACGGTAACTGGGTGTGTATATTCCAGTAATTTTTGGAATCATTGTTAAGATATACTATCCTCACAAGGACCATACTTTTCAACATCACCTTCGTAAAGGTGGAAAGGTGGCTCATGCTTGACTCCTCTTTGCTTTTTAATAGATTTCATGTCCAGCCAGAGAAAAAAGGCATCATTGTCTGTACCCTCTAACAGTGCCAATGAACCTCAAGTTGGGGAGTGTGATGTCCCCTCTGAGATATGGAGCTTTTTCCTCCCAACCATGATTTTTTTTGTCATTTAAATCGAAAATCTTTATTTAACTTTGTAAATTTCATGTTTTCTCAAAACTCTCTCACACAATCCATAAATTCATTTTTTCTTACCTATATTGTAAAAGTGAAGTGTCTTTCTTCTTCTTTGATTATACTGAATACAATAAAATGAATAATGTACACATTTCTTTAAGATAGCCACAAAGCCATCAATTTAGTTTTTAGTGTTTTAAAAACAATTTTTTTTGCTTCCTACAGTAAACATGCTAAATGATGAGTAATGTTGTGTGAGGAGTAATTGAAGTCCCCACTAGAAGGCATTAATGAGGAGAGGAAGGAGATGGAGATAACAGTTACAAGGGCTTTGTCTCAAACGTCAAGAGCCCCCTCGGCCTCAATGCATCGGAGTCCAGCGCAGCCCAGTCCGCACAACATATCAACAAGGGCATGTCTGTCCAAGGAAGCGCGTCTATTCCAGTTCCAATTCTATTTTCTATGCATTCACTCTTGACCACATTTATCATCTCTGGAAATTATTATTTCTATCTAATAGTACACCAATACATTGGTGACATTGCCATCAAAAATGACATTAGCAAGACAAAAAGGATAAAGGAAAAGAGGAAGAAGACTAAAAATAATAAGTCAACATGTTTTTATTATAAAATCAAAATGTTCTCAGTTCACATACAAAAGAAAACCATATGACAGAAAAGATTAATTTAAAAAAGAATAAAGAATAAAAAGTGATTTAAAAAATCTGACTGGGTGGCGCCTGTGGCTCAAAGGAGTAGGGCGCTGGCCCCATATGCTGGAGGTGGTGGGTTCAAACCCAGACTCAGCCAAAAACTGCAAAAAAAAAAAAAATCTGACTCAATTCTAACTCAGAAATTCATTAGGTAAATAATCTTAGAAAAGTCAACGTATTTGTTTGTTTGCTCCTAGTTTTCTTTTCAGACTCCATTTTTAATAACCTGTATACATTATCGCATCCTTAAAAATATGTAATATAGGTGTTTGTATTTGTTTTTGTTAGCATGTTTTCTCTCTACAGTTCGAGAACACAAATTCCTGCCAGGAAACCCTTTTCTTCTTAGTGTAAATATTGTAGCAGCATTCTTTTCTTTTTTACTTTAAATTTCAGAATACTAGTGTGTACACATTTTGTTTAAATACTTTGTTTTTGTACAGATTGAGTCACAGTTACACCCGTAGGTGTGGCCTTCACCCTGGTAGCGTGCACTACATCCCCTAGGTGTGAATTTACCCATCCTCTCCTCCCCTCTCTCCCAGCTTGATTTTCATTGAAAAATAATTCCATATGTGCATTTAAGAGGGTTCAGTTAGTTCCAGTTTGGTACTGAGTACATGTGTTTGTTTCTCATTCTTGTGATGTTTTACTTGAAGGAATGGTTTCCAGGTTGTCTAAAGAGATACTAGATTGCCATTTTTTTCATGTCTAAATAGCACTCCACAGTATGCACATACCACATTTTATTAATCTATTCACGTATTGGTGGGCACTTGAGTTGTTACCATGTCTTTGTAATTGTGAATTGTGCTGCCTGAAACACTTGGGTGAAGGTGTCTTGTTTATAAAATGACATTTTCTCCTTTGGGTACATACTCAGCCAGTGGTATTGCTGATCAACTGGAAGGTTAACTTTAACTTGTCTTAGGTATCTCCATTCAGTTTTCCCTGGAGATTGCACTACTTTGTAGTCCCACTGACAGTGTATAGAATTCCTCTTACCTGCATCCACGCCAACATCTGTTGTTTTGGGACTTTTTTAATATAAGCCATTCTCATTGGAGTTAGGCGATAGATTTTTAAATAATACATTTCAGTTATTTAAATCTCATTTCTTAGACTTTTTGCATATACCACAGTACGTTTTCTTCTTTTTAATAAAAATATATTTGCTCTTTAAGGAAAGGTATATAAAATTTTGAAATAATTATATACATAAGTAGTACAAGAATATTCTTTTCTCTAAAATTTGGGACAGCTTTTTTTTATGTTTTTGTAAAATGGACTTCATGAAGGATGTTTTAGATTTACAGATCAGATTTGAAAAAACTTCTTTAAAGTAGAATTACGATGCAGCAAATACACCAAATTAAGTCTCTTATTTGCACTAAGCCTAGGTGGGTTCTAGAGACATTTAACAAAAAGTTTCTGTCCTCAAGAAACTTATATTTTAGAAGAAGTGGTTTACATTTATCAAAAACAAATGGAAAAGAATAAATGAAGTCATTTGTTTTGCAAGCCAATGGTTGTTAGGACTTCCTTCTGTGGAAATCAGAAAGGAATCTCTGATGGTGATGGTGTTTCACACTGTCAAATTGCAGAGAAGGGTAAAATAGAGAAAAATAAATGTGAATGTATCTAGAGGATTCATCTAAGAAGAAGGCTTTGGGTGGGCTAAGCTGGATAAATGCAGTGATGTCTTTGGGGTGGAAGTAGGGAGAGGGCAGTTTGAAAGAGGCCAATGCATGAACATACCCATTAAGAATAGAAAAATGCTACTACGGAGACTGACTAGGGCAAGGGTATTAAGAGTACAAAAGCAAGGAAGACCAAATTTTACTTGGTAGAAAACAAGTTTGCATAGGAGACCCATACAAAAAAGTTTACATATTTTTTTTGAAAGCCATGATCTGACCATAGACTTTGCTATTTATAGGATACATAGAGCTTTTAAAAAATTTTAAAAATCACTTAAAATTACTGAACTCTCTTCAGTTTTAAAAAAGGCCTGAATTTTATTTGTCAGAGAAAATTTAAGAAGCAATATTTAAAAAACAAAAACAATTATATCGTCATGTGAAGAGAGAGACGGATGACGTGGCTAGAGAGGCCAATTATTTAGCATATCTACCTATCATCTATCAATTTTGTGCCAGGCAGAGGCAAAAGGATAGACACTTAAGCACATGGAGTTTGAAAAGTTTCATCACCTCTATATTTAATAGTTCCCTTTACCAAGTTTCCTAAAGTAAATCAGCATTTTCAATATAATCCTTTTTGATAATACGATCTTTGCTTCTGATTATAAGAACACTGTAACAAAATCTTTAAATACATACATTTTTACAAATATGAGTTAAATAAAGTACTCAAATGAAACCAGTCCATAACAGCCACAATTCTCTGTACATGACCAAATTGGAATTATAGAAAACCCCTAGTGGGGAGTTGAACCAAATATCTGTTCCTGGAGGCCAGTCTTGTGGTGGTACCCTAAGGAAGGGAACAAGCCCTGGGTATATTTCTTAAGGAAGAACCATCTGTATATCTCATTTAGTGATATCACTATACAAGAAGCATAGACTTAATATTGATGACTCTAGATTTAGACCACTGTAGAGGACGCCAATAGACAAATGACCTCTAAACAAGATGATTTACAGCTGAGGGGTAGACTCTTGGGCAACTTGTCCACAGGTGCTCCTTATGGAGAAGGAGCTGTGCCCTCAGCATGTAGCCATTGTTAATTACTCCCCTCACCTGTATCATTCCATTTCAATAAAAGGCTGGTGTGGAGGTTACTCCAGGCTACCAGGAAAGTAAGGGCTAGCCCGCCTTCCACAAGCTTGTACTTCTAATCTACCTCTCGCCTGGGTCCTTCCTGTGCTAACAGAGGCCAGGGCCATAGGAGACCGATGGGTCGTGACAGACCACTAGGGTTTGTTTCCTGGTTCAGCCATTTACAAATCACTTTGGCTAAATTCCTAACTTCTCTATGCTTTCATCTGTAATCTAAAAAAAAAAAAGCAGTACTATCAAATCAAGAGTCTTTATAAGGAAAATATGAACATAGGAATTAACATTAAGCATTACTATAAAATTTGACTAGTCATGCAACTTTATTTTAGCCAACTAAAGATTAGCAATCACTGTAGTTGGTATACGTACACTTAAAAAACACCATAAGAGTGAAAAACCGTGCACTGAAATCTTAGTCTATCCTGGAAAAAAGAAATCCAGAGGCTAGTATTTCTCTTTTAACATTCTTAAAACATCCCTAAAAAACCTCAGTGGCAAACTCATTACACATGAAATAAAGAGTTGGGTCTGAAACTAGTGATTTAGCTTCACTTTCAGGTGTATATTGTCTTGAAGTGGGAGTCAGGGTCTATTTTTGGAAAGGGTCAGCTTGTACGTATTTTAGGTTTTGCAGGCCACACGGGCTCTGCCAAAACTACTCAACTTTGTCATTATAGCATGAAAGCTACTCTAGATATTAAAAAGCTTCTGCACATCCAAGGAAACAGAGTAAATAGACAATGAACCAAATGGGGGGAAGTATTTGCAATCTATACATCTGATAACCGGGTAATAACAAGAATCTACAAAGAACTTAAACAAATCAGCAAGAAGAAGTCCCATTAAAAAGTGAACAAAAGACAGGAACAGAAGCTTTTCAAAAGAAGATTAAACAAATGACAAAAAAAAATTTTAAAATGGTCAATGTCACTAATCATCAATGAAAAGCAAATTAAAACCACAATGAAATTTCACATTATCCCAGTTAAAATGCCCAAGAACAATAGACACTGGCATAGATGCAGAGGGAAAGGAATGCCTCTATGCTGTTGGGATACCTGTTGTTTTACTATTACTGCACAAAGCCTTACATTATTTTCCTATCTTAGGTTTACAGGACCATGTACATAGGTTTAATTTTGCCCCCAAACTTATGTGTAGCACAGACTTGTCTTTTTTTTTTTAACTTCTTAACTAATTATAAGCATATTTTTCTTACCAAATATGCCTTATATTTTACTAGGTCAGCATGCAAAACTTCATTTTGTAGTGTCCTTGTGACAGAACGGATCACTTTATCAGATTTCCCACATTATGCAGAGATAGTAGTTTCAATTTATTTTTTGTTATGTAAGCCTAATGTCATCTTTTTTATCATTGAAGCCCCAGTCCTCAAACCCCAAAATATCAGTCTGGGTTTGCTACACCACTGTGATTGGTTTCATCCACTTAATCTCCCACGTTTGAGATGCCTATTTTTTTTTTTTACACCTGATAATTCTCTTTCTGAATCATCCTTTAAAAATATATTTCTAAGTGAATAGAATCTAGATCCAGTGTTAGATTTTCTGGTTTTAGAGTTAGTTCTGGTTTGAAACAGAATGAAATTAGACAAATTATTTAATTCACTTATAATTCAGTTTCTTCATTTGAAAATATGTTAGAGATAAGATGCAGAGATCAGAGTTCTGAAAAGAGAAACTTGCTAATGGGCTTGTGGCTGATTTTCAACAAATGCAAGAGGAGGAAAAATAATGCAGGCCACATCCACATCTATCCCATAGACATTTCACATACACGAATTTCCATGGTCTCATACCATTTAACAAACTCTTTGAAAGTCATGAGTTTAAGTTTTAACCACCATAAGGAAGGAGGCTTAGTCCATGAACCCAAACTTGGGGAAATGTATGAGCATCACAAAATCCCCAAATCACAGATGTTAGTGTGGTTGTACAGAAAAGGGAACACTTCTACACTGCTGGTGGGATTGCAAACTAATACATTCCTTTTGGAGGTTTTATTTTTCTTAACTACATATGATCTTGCCTATCTAAAAAGGCTGTATTTTGCTATAACAGTTGATTGGGTTGAACCT
>CAUYQV010045644.1:0-25562 GCA_963574575.1 Galagoides demidoff
CGGAGCCTCAAGCTATCCCCCTGGGTAGAGTGCCATGGCATCACAGCTCATGGCAACCTCCAACTCCTGGGCTCAAGCGAGTCTCCTGCCTCCGCCTCCCAAGTAGCTGGGACCACAGGCGCCCGCCACAATGCCCGGCCATTTTTTGGTTGTAGTCATCATTGTTGTTTGGCGGGCCCAGGCTGGGGATTTGAACCCGCCACCTTAGGTGTATGTGGCTGGTGCCTTAGCCGACTGAGCCACAGGCGCCAAGCCACGTGAGCTATTTTTGAACGAATACAAGATTGTTTTCATAAAAAACCTGCCATACTTTGATGCCATCTTAGCAATAGCACCTATATCCCTTTTAGTGGTAACTACCCGAAAAGCTCAGATGTTCTAAACTCCAAATAGAGAGGGTCTTCATTATTGGAGGATATTTTCTCCAAGTCCCTGTAGTTGCAAGGCCATTTAAAGAAGCAAAAGTCTTCATAATGCTAAAATATTCACTAGTGAATGAACCATTTAAAGTTTACTCCCTGATAAACCCAAAGGCATTATTCCCAACAGCCAGCCAGTCTCTCAATGCCAAATATTCAGACGGTGAAGTTGCAAGTCTTACACACAATGTAGAACTACACAGAAAAAAATGGAAGTAATGCCAACGCCCACTGAATTTCCACCCAAAACCAGAGGCAGTGAGGTTGCAGTTATGAACCAACCCACTATGGAAGAAAAAAAAAAATCAATGCTGATGACTCAATAGGAGTTTCAAACAGAGTGGTTTGAAAACAGCAATAAATTTAAAACATGTTAAGAGTAAAGAGTGCAGACTTGGCACCCGTAGCACAATGGTTATGGCACCAGCCACATGCATTGGGGGTGGCAGGTTCGAGTATGGCCCAGACCAGCTAAATAACAATGACAACTGCAACAACAACAACAAAAATAATAGCAGGGCGTTGTGGTGGGTGCCTATAGTCCCAGCTACTTGGGAGGCTGAGGCAAGAGAATCACTTAAGCCCAAGAGTTTGAGGTTGCCGGTTTGGTGCCTGTGGCTCAATCGGCTAAGGCGCCAGGCACATACACCTAAGGTGGCGGGTTCAAATCCCCAACCCGGGCCCGCCAAACAACAATGATGGGTGCAACCAAAAAATGGCCGGGCGTTGTGGCGGGCACCTGTGGTCCCAGCTACTTGGGAGGCTGAGGCAGGAGACTCGCTTGAGCCCAGGAGTTGGAGGTTGCTATGAGCTGTGATGCCATAGCACTCTACCCAGGGGGGGATAGCGTGAGGCTCCGTCTCAAAAAAAAAAAAAAAAAAGATAATCTGGGGAAGAGCATTCCAGGCAGATAGAACAGCAGCGCAAGCAAAGGCCCTGAAGTAGATGTAGGGGAGTAATCCTGAGACCAGTATGGCTGAGTGGTGGGAGGTGAGGGGCCCCTGTTCTAACCTATGAACACTTCCCCACCTTGCTCACTTAGGCTTCCTAGCATAGTCTCAACTTCCTATTTCCCCTTCACATCACCCCAAATGCACATGCACACATGAGCACAAACAAAATACATAAGTGTGTGCATGCACATGGAGTAGCCACAGGGGACTCAACAGCATGCACACAGACAGCTATGCACAGCTGGGTGCAGGGCCGGCCACCTTCGAGTGGTGGAGTGGGGGCGGCAGTGGAGGGCTCCACAGCTTGCTAACCCACAGTGCCCTCTGGCGACCAGGACAGGCTTGCATGATCAGTCTCAGCCTCCTCCCTGTGCGTCCTGCACCAGGCCTTCACATATTAGCCAGAGAGAGCCTTCCAGAACAGGGTTAGATATGCTCCACACCCTGCCAGGGCCCTCTAGGCAGGGAACTTCCAACACTCTGATCCCTGTGGACTTCTCCAGATATCCCCCAGTCTAGCTACACCCAGCCCAGTGTTCTTCCTTGGACCTTTCTTTGTAGAAACTGTTCCCTAGCCAGGAAGGTCCTTCTCTGGCTTCCCCGGATACATTCCCTCTGCTCTTTCAAGGCCCTGTTCTGAAACCAGGACAGGAGGCCTCTGCTGGCCAATCTTATCACAGATCACCCACTCTGCCAGTGGCCAAGACCCCTCTGCCTCTCCCCATAGATGTAGGCTGGGTCGTCCTGCATGGCATTCCCCCATGCTGGAGGAGGTGCCCAGGAGAAGTGAGAATTCACACAGAGAAGGCTGGAAGCAGGCAACAGGTACTTCCTAAGCATCTCTCAGGCAGGGTCAGATTCTGAAGCTGCTATATACAGAGGAGGTACCTGGGGAGAGGCTCACCTGATTTACATAAATTGTCATCATCTTGGAATATCAAAGGATGAATTATCAGAAGTGACATGGCTCCTCTAGCAAAACAGCAAGTCCCATTTTCACAGCTCCAACTGTGTGCTGACCCCTTGAAGTACATCATCTGGTAGACTCACTATGATATAAGCTGCACAGGAGCCCTGCCTTTGCTTTAATCACTGCAGTGTCCCTGGCACACAGTAGGTGCTCAGCCAACACTCTTGGGATGGAGGAAAGCTCACAACACCCCAGAAAGATCTCCATTTAACAAATGAGAAAACCAAGGCTCAGAGAGATGCCCAACACTTCCAAGACTGCCGGTAATAGCAGAGCTATTGTTTTAACTCTGATCTGTTAGATGGGGACAGTTTTCCCTGCCTTTTTCTCCCCCACGCTTCCACTAAAATGGTTTGCAACACTGCTTCTATACAAAACAAGCCACCCTTTAACTCACTCTGCCGCTTTTTGGAAAGATGCAGCCTCTTGCAGAGTACTCAAATCTGGCATCTCTGATTCTATGTGAGGTTGCACAAAATCCCTGTGGCTGCCCTAAACACCAGTCCAGGCATTCCAGCATGGTGCTTCTCTGCCTTTGGGGTCCTAAAGTATCAAGTGGCCTGCCCAGGAGCTGGGGATACTATGGGACAGGCATTTATTGACACTTGTTTCAAGCCAGCCCTGGGGCTTTGCCATGCAGCCTACTAAAGCTGGTATGGTTAGACCTTCATCTTATAAGTCAGGAAACTAAAGCCTGGGTTTCAAGCAGAGAGCCAAGTTCCCACCACCACAACAAAGGATAAAACCTGATTTTTAACCTTGACCATCATTATAGCAGCTTACTGTGCATTAGGCTTTTCACTAGAAGCCTTATGCTTCTTATCTAGGACCTACAGCTGCAGGGGTATTCATATCAGCACATGACAGGTGAAAAGTGCTGCAAACAAGAGGAAGCACCGTGCCTGAGGATCACATGATCAGAAGAGAGGCAGAAGCCCCCTGGATGGAGCTGACTCCACCACACAGGCACATCACAGACATCTGCCTGCAAAGATGATTTTCTAACCTGAGCCAGAAGTAGCTGAGCAACCTTGAGGCAGTAACTTGTCTCAGCCAGATAGTAGGTAATCCTGTCAAGGCTTCTGCCCCTTTTTAGCCATCCCAAGCCTGGCCTTCCATCTCTCCTATAGCAGACCTCTCACACTCTTGTGGCAGGGTCTTTCATTCCCAGGAAGCACAGACCCTTAAGTAATGCTGTAGTTCACCTCCTGGAGACCCATGCTCAAACCCACCCTGCTTCAACATGTTCTTTCTGATATTATGTGAAGCACTGAGGACACAGTGAAGGGCAGGACAGCTGAGTCCCTGATTTTGTGGAGCAAACCTTCTGGGGGAGCTTGAGGAAGAAAGCAAATATGTCGTCAGTGGATATAAATATATGAAATAATTTCAGGTTAGGAGTGATGGCTCATGCCTATAATTCTAACACTCTTAGAGGCCGAGGTAGGACATCATTTGAGCTCAGGAGTTCAAGACCAGCCTGTGTAAGAGTGAGATCCGTCTCTATTAAAAATAGAAAAACTAGCTGGGTATGGTGGTAGGCACCTGTAGTCTAGCTACTCTGAAGGCTGAAAAGCAGGAGGATCACTTGAGCCCAAGAGTTTGAGGCTGCAGTGAACTAGGCAGACACCCCGGCACTCTACTCAGAGCAACAGAGTGAGACTCTGTCTATAAAATAAAATGATTTAAAATAGCAGTAAGAGCTATGAACAGAAATAACACAGGGTGATGTGGCAGAGAACTACTGGGTGGTCAGAGAGGCCTTACTAGAAGAAGTGCACTCAGACTGGGAAGACACGAACCATGTGAAACTGGAGGTGGGAACTGGCTTAAAATAGCCTATGGTACATAGTACACAGAAGGTAAGAGGGACTTCTAGTCAACCATGGACTAAACAGGGATATTTTTCTCCCCTCCCTCCCAAAGCCTCACTAAAATGACAGTAAAATAAAAAATTATAAGTCACAAACCCATAAAAACAAAATGAACAGGCAAGTTAATGATAGGGAGTAGAGGAGTCTCCAAAACTGTAGAAACTGGAAAATGAATAGTAAGCAAGTAAGCAGAATGAGGAAGCTGAAAATAAATTCTGCAGGGAGAGGGGCCAATCCAAGCCAAACACAGCCTGGGCAGCCACCAAGTCCATGTGGAGGAGGAAGAGCCAGTGAAGATGGGACAAATAAGTTAAGAGTTTGTAGAAAGAGCGGTTGTTCCTGCTAGCTTCCCAAAACTAAAGGTTCTTCATCTCCAAATTTCAAGAGTGTTCTGCATGCCCAGCTTGATGCAAGAATAGAACAGGCAATTACAAACTCCTAGGGAAACAAATAATATGAAAAAGAAGATGTCATAATGTACTGCACAGCTCAGCTGAGAACTGTTAATATAGTAAACCATCTAATACTGATGTATCCAAAAATTGTAAGCTTGAGAACTGGCAGGAGAGAAACTATAGTGTTTCCTAAGAGAACTAAGTCCTCATTCATCTTCTATGATAGGAAGCCATGGATATCGCCTAAAATTGAAAAGAAAGAAAAGAGAAACAGCAGTATGGCACTTTTTTTTTTTTTGAGACAGAGCCTCAAGCTGTCCCCCTAGGTAGAGTGCTATGGCATCACAGCTCACAGCAACCTCCAACTCCTGAGCTCAAGCGAGTCTCCTACCTCTGCCTCCCAAGTAGCTGGGACCACAGGCGCCCACCACAACGCCTGGCTATTTTTTGGTTGCAGCCATCATTGTTTGGCAGGCCGGGCTGGTGGAACCCGCCACCTTAGGTGTATATCGCTGGCGCCTTAGCCACCTAAGCCACAGGCACCGAGCCACGTGATTTAGAAATAAGGAGAGACGGGCTCAAAGGGCTACTGAGCGAGGCTGATGTGCGAGCTTGGCTATGAGCTGTCGGAGCTGGGTCCAGGCCTGCGCGGGGCAGGTGCTGCGGGTTTGCCTGGGCATCGCTACAGGTCTTGCAGTGCAGTTTGGCTGTTAACACTAGGTGCGGGCACTGCTGTAATAAAAACAAGTAGTAAACTCTAAGGAAAACACAAAAGGAAATGCGTCCATTATCACAGCACCAGCACAGGGTGAGGTGCTAGTGAAGGAAGATAAGGTTATGTATGAGGTCACCCCAGGCCTTGGCAGGCCAAATATGGGATATTTTTAGAGAATTTAGTCATCTGGGGGCTCTCCTACCGGCCAACTGCACACTCAGAGAAAGAGCCACACGCTCCCCCGTGGACACCGCCGCCCGCCTGGCTGCCTGCGCTCGAGTGGCCGCAAGCTGGGCTATAGGGCTGCGGGTCTGGGCGGAGCTGCTCCGCAGCGGCCGTGGGACCCTGCCCCGCAATCCCAGGCTGTCGGTCAGAGCTCTGGCTGGAACCGGACGTGGAGCTACGGATCCAAAGTCAGAGCGGCAACCCCGCTGACCAGGCCTCTCTAGGGGCCCAAGGACCATGGGAGTGTCAGACGTGCGGCGGCCAGACTGCAGTCAAGCTTCAGAGCTCCCAGTATCAACGGCCGGACTCAGACAGTCGGCCTTGAGAGCGCATTTGCCTGTTCCCGCCAAGCTGCCCGCCCCTCATCCTTTCCCGTGAGGAGCGGTCCTACTTGTGCAAGGGGCAAAGTAACAGTCAGGTGCTTGATCTTGGAAAACCGCTGTTCAGAGGATGGCAAACCTTGGGTGGAGAGAATTTGTTCCCGGGTGGAGGGGGAGCCTCTGGGCGCTCTTGAGGCCACGCATGAAGGGAATTCATTTCTTCTCCTGGGTGCCTAGGATTTAGACGATTCTAACATCTCTTGAGCCAGCGTGCCCCTGTGCACTAGAGAAGTGGCTTCCTTTGCTCTCCTAAGGATAGATTTACACTGTCCTGGGTCTGCAGGTTATTTTTTGTACTTTCAGACTTGAGAACCAAGAATAGTCTGTGGCAAGAAGGATGTACTATCTGCAAGGCTGCCCCTACCCAACAGGGCAGAGTCTACCTTGGCCGGGTGGGGGGTGGGGGGCTGCAGGGCAGGAGGAGCTGCTGTGAGAACCCTGCTAATGGGGGACATGCAGGGCAGGAAAGGAGTGGTCTGTAGCTCCCTGGGAATGGAGGTTGTTGAGCTGTCCCCCCCTTCCCCTTTGGCCCCATGCCCCAAATGTGGGCTAACCAAAGTCAAAGCCTGGTCTAAGTTTCTCAGTGTAAATTTAAGAGGTACACCAGCATGGTCAGTCATGGTGATTTGTGGACCCTGAGTTTTCAAAGAATGTATTCTTTTTATGCCTTTTCCGTCAGACATTTCTGACGAAAGTATTATTTTCAGTATAAAGTATACAGTAATACAACCAATATAATGTTAATATATTTTAATATAAATAAACAAAATATCACCATTATTTTAACTCTGCCTGTTCTTATAGCTCAAATCCTACTTCTTACATGCAGTCTCCCTGGATTACTCAAACTGAGATCCTCACGAGACACCACAGCCCAAGAGGACTTGACACTCCTGAGTGACTAAAACACACATTCAGATGGCATCTGGGTCTGGGGTGTGCAGGGGGTTGGGAATGGGGTGAAGCTGTCACACTCAATGTTCTCTGGTTCTAATCCTGCTGCCACAGGCCCTGGTCCCTTCCAGGTTCCCGGAGGTATATATTGAGAGAGAAATGATGACCAGAGATGGGGAGCATCACAAAGATCCCTGCTCTGCTTGTCTCCTGCTGTGTCACAGCCACCCTGAATTCAGGATGGCCTGCCCATCTCTTCCCCATGAGGTCCATAGCTCTTCTACCAGCTTTGTCCTGCACCTGTGCCAGGACTGTAAGGGTGGCCCTGCTAGGTCTGTGGACTGACTAGAGCATCTCCCCCTGTCCTTTGCACGTGGCCAGGGCTTCCTCACGGCACAGCCACAGGCCCTGAGCATGAGTGTCCTCAGAGAGCCAAGCAGAGCTGCATGTCTTCCTGATGCTATGGAGGCAGTAATGTACTGTTACTCTGGCCTAACTAGGTCTCAGTAGCCCACCAGGATTTAAGGGGAACAAACATAGACCACCCCCACCTCTTGACGGAAGAATGACAGAATAGGCAGCTATTAAAACATCCAAACCGGCTTGGCGCCTGTGGCTCAATCAGCTAAGGCGCCAGCCACGTACACCTAAGGTGGCGGGTTTGAATCCCCAGCCCGGGCCCACCAAACAACAACGACGGCTGCAACCAAAAAATGGCCGGGCATTGTGTTGGGTGCCTGTGGTCCCAGCTACTTGGGAGGCAGAGGCAGGAGACTCGCTTGAGCCCACGAGTTGGAGGTTGCTGTGAGCTGTGATGCCATGGCACTCTACCCAGGGGGATAGCTTGAGGCTCCGTCTCAAAAAAAAAAAAACAAAAAACATCCAAACCTCTCCTGGAATGGTCATGGACAGTGACCAGCTATAGATCCACATGTCTGTCAGCATGCCTCCTGGAGTAGAGGCCTCAGGGGTGGCTTCCTCCTCCAGTGGGGAGGCTGGAGGAGGTCTGGATGAGACAGACAGGTGTTGGGATGAAATCTGGAAGCAGGGCTCGGCGCCTGTGGCTCAATGGGCTAAGGCGCCAGCCACGTACACCTAAGGTGGCAGGTTCGACTCCCAAGCCCGGGCCCGCCAAACAACAATGATGGCTGCAACCAAAAAATGGCTGGGCGTTGTGGCGGGCGCCTGTGGTCCCAGCTACTTGGGAGGCAGAGGCAGACTCGCCTGAGCCCAGGAGTTGGAGGTTGCTATGAGCTGTGATGCCATGGCACTCTACCTAGGGGGACAGCTTGAGGCTCCGTCTCAAAAAAAGAAAAAAAATGAATTACATGACAGCTGGAAGGACGGAAGGCTGCAGAAGAGAATCAACTCTCACAACCACACCACCAGGGCTCACATACAAGACGCCACGCTCCTGGCAACCCACATACGGAATCTTTCACATCAGTTTCCAAAAGATACAAATGTGATCCTGTTACTAGGGAGAAAATGGGTGGGGGGACGGTCAGGGCAACAGGGAATGCTGGACTGGTGGGAACAGATGAAGTTAAGGTGCCGAGTCAGACAGCGCGGCAAACACAGTCTTTGTTGATGACGTCCTCTGCGAGGACTGAGGACATGGTCCTCAGATACATGCATGAGCCCTCTGTCTGGGCTAAGCAGCACTCTAGGGGCAAAATACCCACTCGGGTACCATTCCACGGAGCTCAAAGGCACAACAAGCAAGCTTCCTGCAGGAGGTGCTAAGTAGCCCCAAGTTTGTAAAATTCCCGGCTGAGCTGCCAAACTTACCACGAACCTATCTTTAAGGGACTTGGCGCTGCTCACTTTGAAGTTGACCAGGGGCAAGATGGTCTTCAACTCCCGGAGGCTGATGCTGCAAAAAAAAGGGAAATCCCAGCTCTGTCACCCTCGAGGGTCCTCCACAGAGGAGGGTTTAGCCACCCCCATCCCTTCCCGGCCTCAGGCGCCCCCCTGTGGCAGAACCTGTCCAATGGCTGTCCACTGAGCACTAATGAGGACCAAGTCGCCCTGGGTTGGAGGTGGAGGGGACACTCCAAGAAGCGAGGAGGCAGGTCCCCACCCCCTTCAGAGACAGCCATGCATGCAGGCCACATAGGAGATTCAGCATGGGCAGAGCAGTATCAGATGACCAGACAACCCTGGGTACAAAATGCCACGGGGATCACATAGGACCACGCCAGGCATCGACACAAGGTGATTTCTGCCCAGAGCTCTGAGTATCAAAGTGAAGAAATTCACTCACCATCAGCCTGAACAAGCGCAAGACCCTGTCTCTACTAAAAACAGAAAAACTAACCAGGTGTCGCGGCAGGCATCTGTAGTCCCAGATACTCAGGAGGCTGAGGCAGGATGATTGCTCAAGCCCAAAAGAATTTAAGGTTGCTGTGAGATATGATAGCACGGCACTCTATGCAGGGTGACAGAGTAGGACTCTGTCTCAGAAAAAATAAATAAATAAAAAGTAAAGAAATTCATCAAAGTGTGGTTAAATGGCCAGAGTCAGCATCATGGTGAGACACCCTTACACAGCCAAATGCCTGGCCATCTAATTAGTGATACAGATTAACTGTACAATGGAGAGTCCCACTGTCTCTGCCTACAATCCTGTGAAGACACAGGCTCCACAGAATCAGAGGAGAAGATTCTGGTCAGGCACGGGGAAGACACAAGAGGGGTGTGGAATAAGTGAGGAACTCTGGTACCCCATCCCCCAAAAATAAACAAGTAGAAAATAAAATAAAGCATTTTTTTTTAAAATAAAGAATTTTTTTTTCTTTGTAGTTTTCGGCTGGGGCTGGGTTTGAACCTGCCACCTCTGGCGTATGGAGCCGGCGCCCCACTCTTTTGAGCCACAGGCGCCGGCCTAATAAAGAATTTTTTTAAAAAACACCGAAGGGCTTCTAATAAAAGCAAAGTCACCCAAGCCAGAGAGGGGAAGCAGAACAGACCCAATTTGGGCTCCTCATGAGCCAGGCTGCCCTGGTGTCCTCCAGGTGGTAAAGTTAAGTAACCCTCACCACATTCTGCCCCCTTCAAAGTATACACGATTGACTGCTCACCCCTACCCCACCACTGGGTACAGAACAAGCAAGGGCAGGGTGTCAAGGGCAGGGTGTCAGGGCGAGCTGCTCAAGGTCAGAGCTGGATCCGAATCCAATTCCAAAGCATACAGTCACAGGACCGAAATGACGGTCACGGAAATCTTCCTGAGTGTGCTTCACTGCTGCCAGGGGGTCAGGTTGAGTTGGAAAGGAAAGGAAGGGAGAGAACCCAGGAAAAGAGATAAGGACAGCGGGAACAACAGTAACAGCAGCTGGGACTCTAACCGCTTATCTTGCAGGAGTTGTTGGGGTGCCCCAGGAAACTTACATGCCACCCTGATGCTGCACAAACTCCACCAGCACCTCAGGCAACTTTACAGCCATAGGTGACAGTCGGGACCATACGCTGAGTATTCAACACAAGCCACGCACTGTCCATCCGTTCTCCACATATGAACTCACTAAACCCTCACTCACACCAGCCCGGGAGGTCAGGACTACGATTCTCTCCCCTTTACACACAAAGAAACAGGGACCCAGAGAAATTACATCATTTATCCCAATCCCACCATCAGTGAGTGTTAGGACTGAGAATCAAACCTCAGCACTGCCCAGTAGAACTTTCTAAGATGATGGAAATTTCTACATCTGTGCCATGTGTGGCCACTGAGCACTTGAGACACGCTGAGTGTGACTGATGAACTAATTTTTTATTTGATTTTAGTCAATTCCGTTTAAGTGGCTCCCAGGCTGGGCAGCTCAGCCCTGGAGTCCAACTTCTCTACATAGCAGTTCCCGGGCCAGCAACACCTACCTTACCTGGGGAGTCATTAAAATGCAACATTCTTGAGCAGCACCCCAGAAACTATGGAGGTGGAGCCCCCCCAACCTACATCTGAACAAGCCCTCCAGGGGATTCTTACACAAGCTCAATGGCTCTCTAGAGCAGTGGTTCTCAACCTTCCTAATGCTGGGACCCTTTAATACCGTTCCACATGTTGTGGTGACCCCCAACCATAAAATTATGTTCGTTGCTACTTCATCACTGTAATTTTGCTACCGTTATGAATCCTAATGTAAATATCTAATATGCAGGATGTATTTTCATTGTTGCAAAGGGGTCACGACCCACAGGTTGAGAACCGCTGCTCTAGAGAGATCCAGCCTGCCACTCTGGCTGCAGAGCAAGTTCTCAACAAGCGTCAGCTGCTACCCTTTTGCTCCTAGAAAAGTTGAAAAATGAGACAGGGTGCTTGGGCCAAGCCAAACACCTATGACTCCAGGGCCGGGCCCTCTTCCAGCCTCCCGCTGGCCTGCGTCTCTTTCCTTTGCTTCTGTTGTGCCTTCGGGAAATGAGACCAGCCGTGGGCGACAGGAAAGGGAGGGGCTGGCACGACATAAACTAGCTGCTCTTTGCGTTGGCACCTTGGTCAAAGTTCCTTTGGAAAAACTCCCTCCAGGCCCCGCAGAAGCCGGGGAAAGGCGGGATTTTCCACGTGTTGACCGAGGAGCCCTGCCCGATCGCTGGGAGGGAGCCGGTGAGCACACAAGGAACTCAGTCAAGACACAGGATTTCCTCTCCATGGAAGGTCCTGGCCTAGGTCCCCGGAAAGATGGGTCTCTCTGTGCAAGACTTGCAGGAGAGCAAGAGGGAGGCTTCTGCACCGTGACCATGTAGCTGAAGAAGACGGCTTCACAGCCAGACCAGTGACCATGTGCAGAGGCGCCCAGGGCAGCTCCCTCTCTCTTCTCCCTGTGCCAATCTCAACTATGAATCACCAAAAGCCACAGAGAAGGAAAACGCTCAGGGCAGGCGCCACCTCCGAGACTGAAAGAGGCTAGTGTGCACGGAACCCTCTAGCACAGACACCTCATCCGCATACCCCTCGGTGACACCAGACAGGGCCAGGCAGGGAACGGGTGGGTGAGAGGAAGAGGAGGGAGAGGAAGGCCAGGAGGACAGAAAAAAAGGGAGCGACCTATTGGCTTTTAGCCACGTCCTGGTCAATAGTTCCAAATCCTCCCTCTAAGCACAAGGAGAAGCGATCAGGGAAACACGGGGAACTCTGAAGCCCACAGGTGACGGGGGACACGGCAGACACAAAGCCACCGAAGAGACGAAGGGACTCTCAGCAGCAAAAGGGGAGCGTGGATAGAGTTCAGTTTTGGTCTCACATGTGATACTGACATAGCTAAACTGAGAATGAATGAAAGAAAAAACATTTACAAAAAAATAATACTGAAGGTGAGGCTAGCATGAGACAATCACCTCCTAGTCTGGCACACTCAGAGCTCAGGTGCTCCGTATGTGGTAGCTCCAGAGCATTAATAAGAACTGGATTGGGGCCGGATGCAGTGGCTCACACCCATAATGCTAGCACTCTGGGAGGTTGAGGCAGGTGGATTGCCCGAGCTCAGGGGCTCAAGATCACCCTGAGCAAGAGTGAGGAGATCCCATCTCTAAAAACAGCTGGGTGGGCAGCGCCGATAGCTCTGGTTAGGGTGTCAGCCACATACTCTAAGGCTTGTGGGTTCAAACCTGGCCTGAGCCCACAAAACAAACAATAACAACAAAAAAAATAGCCCACCACTGTGGCAGGCACCTATAGTCCCAGCTACTTGGGAGGCTGAGGCAAGCCCAAGAGTCTGAGGTTGCATGAGCTGTGATGCCACGGCACTCTACCGAGGGCAACAAAGTGAGACTCTGTCTCACAAACAAAAATAAAATAAGATAAAAACAGCTGTTGTGGTGGGCACCGATAGTCCCAGCTACTCAGGAGGTTGAGGCAAGAGGATCACTTGAGCCCAAGTGTTTGAGGTTGCTGTGAGCCGTGAGGCCATAGCTCTCTACCCAGGGTGACAGAGTGAGATTCTGCCTGAAAAAAAAAAAAAAAAAGAAAAGAAAGAAAAACTGGGTTTGGTGCCCATAGCACAGTGGTTACAGTGTCAGCCATGTATACCACGGCTGGCGGGTTTGAACCCAGCCCAGGCCAGCTAAAACAACAACAATAGGCTCGGCGCCTGTGGCTCAAGTGGCTAAGGCACCAGCCACATACACCTGAGGTGGCGGGTTCGAATCCAGCCCAGGCCCGCCAAACAATAACGGCTGCAACCAAAAAATAGCCAGACGTTGTGGCGGGTGTCTGTGGTTCTAGCTACTTGGGAGGCTGAGACAGGAGACTTGCTTAAGCCCAGGAATTGGAGGTTGCTGTGAGCTGTGATGCCACAGCACTCTACCCAGTGGGACAAGCTTGTGGCTCTGTCTCAAAAAAAAAAACAATAATAAGTGCAACAGCAACCACAAAAAAAAAAAAAAAATAGCTGGGCATTGTGGCAGGCATCTGTAGTCCCAGCTACCTGGGAGGCTGAGGCAAAAGAAATCACTTAAGCCCAAGAGTTCGAGGTTGCTCCGAGCTGTGACACCATGGTGCTCTACCGAGGGCGACACAATGAGACTCTATCTCCAAAAAAAAAAAAAAAAAAAAAAAAGAACTGGATCTAACCTCAAAAGAAGAGAAGGAATAAAAGGATGTTCAAACTCGCCCATAAAGGAATGCAAATTTAAGCAAAAACACCCTGTTGACTTTCATCCATGGGATTAACAAAAGTCAAGTCTGATGATACAGTGACTCCCTGGGAATGAACGCTCTCCTGCACCCCCAGGAGAAATATGAACTCCTACCGCTTCCAGCTGTCAAAGGATTAGACCAGCAAATGCTTCCCTGCAGGTGTTCCACTGCTGAGCACACACCCTCCTCAGGCCCACCTCACACGGTCTACAAGATAGACCCAAAGGTTTTCACAAAGCATTATTCACAGTAATAAAGGATTGGGAACAACGCTATACCATCAGTAAGGAAATAACTTCTGGAATGATATTGCGTTCATCTGAGAAAAACCTAAAGCACATTTTTTTGTTTGTTTTTTAAACTGTATGGCATAGAGCTTAGTGGACACTGATAGGGACCGTTCCTTGAGGAATCCATTAAGCAAACAAGTCAAGTAAACTGAACACCTGTTAGCACATTACCTCACTCCTCTGCCCAGCCCTTAGAACCACAGCTTTACAATCTGGTCTGTTTCTTCAGGGTCTTTTTCTCTCCTGCCACCAGCATGGGCAGGTGCCAGGGGATCGTGTATATTGCTATATTCCCAGGACATAGAAGGTGCTCAAATATTGGTCACAAGGTCAGAATGCCCTGTGGCAGAGATGTCATTTCGGCAGGTGGACAGGAATTTTCCAATGAATGGCGTCTCCACCACTCAGGCAGAAGTTGTTTTGTCACCATTGACATCCAGCGCCAACACGGCATTTGTAGAAAATATATGACCTGGTGAGGACATTGCCCATCCCAGAACAGGCTGCACCTCTTTGGACCATTTCAAAAACAAAACTCAAGAGTTTAAAATGACCAGCAAGAAAACTGCAGAAACGTGAACACGTCTTACCTGTTCCTTCTGGTTTGATCCACAGAATAAATCTGCTTTCTCAGCCAACTGGAAAGAGATTTTAGATAAAAAGAGAGAGAAAGTTAGGAAATAAGAACACACAGGAGTCCTGTGGGAGGGACGGAAAACAAACAGGAACAAAAAGGATCCCAACTTTCTAAGAAGCCCAGCTCAGGAAGCAGTTTTCTCCTTGTGGTTGAAGAATCCCATCTGAGCCAAGATTTCAACACGAAAAGGCTGGATTCCTTTAAATTAACAATTCCCTCTGACAATAGTCATCCATCCCCAAAAGGTTGGTAAGAAAAATGGTGCAAAGTAGAAAAGCTTTGATTGACGGAGAGGAAAATAATTCACCCCCCAGTCCCACCCAGACACCATGACGCTGAGGAGACAGTCCTGAGAAGGCCTTCGTCAGCCCATGTGGAGTGTCAGATAGAAAATTCCAGACCTTGTGACCAACTGTCCATTGATCACTCTGCTGAAATCCTTTGAGAAGGAGGCCCTCCTGTTTTCCCTTGACATGCAACACCAATGGATGTTTCTATCTCGATTGCACTGGTCTGCTCACCCCAGGGGGCCAAGTCTGAAAGCTAGCACCCATGGAGACTCTGATCTGAAACGCTGGAAGTTCCACCCCACCACTGGACATCACCACACATAAGATGCCCAATGAGCCTCAGAGATCAACATCCCAAATTTCTTTCCTTTAGCCCATGTTGGCCGAAGGCAGCAGAATCAAGGATAGAGTAAGCTCAGGAAACAGGGGAAAGCCAAATACCTCTCGATCATGGTCGGTGTGGACGCGTTCATTGCTTCTTGGTGTAAGATTTTCAAGCCAGACAGCCACTTAACGGCATCCTCTTTAGAGTCAGCTGGAGTGGACAAGGGGAACAGAAACGCTGGGTTAATTCCTGGCAAGGCCTCGGCTCGGAGACCCCAGCCCCATACAGACTGTGAAGATGGGAGAAGCCCGTGCTGGTTTCTGGTTTTGCAGAAGGCCAGGAAAGCGTCTCCTGTGTGCCTTCATGTTCTGAGACGGGCTTTGTGTCTGAGAGGAGGCCACATTCATGATAAGCTTTGTACCACAGGGGTGACAAGTGGGCTATTTTCTGTGCCAAATCAAATCGGCTCAGAGTGGAGGCAGTGGTGGTAACCGTCACTGCCATTACTGAACCCTCAGAGCACTTGCTATCTGTATGCCAGACATTGTGCTCAGAGCTGTAGCTATATTTGTGTATATATGCTAGACACCATTCCAAGTGCTTTTCCTATGTTTTTCTAAGCCTAAGCAGCAAGCCCACAAGGGAAGTACGATCATATTCCCACTTAATACATGGAGAATCCAAGTATAAGACAGATTCAGTGATGGGGCCAAGGCCACGTGGCTCATGGTGGCCTCTGTGAACTAAATGTGTCCCCTCAGAATCCAAACACGGAGGTCCTAACTTGGAGTTGGGCTCTTTGAGAGGTGAATTAGGCTTAGATGAGGTAATGAGGGTGGAGTCTTCATAAGGGGATTAGTGCCCTTCCAGAGAAGAGGAAGAGAGACCAGAGCTCCCTCTCTAAGTGCATACGGAGAAGAGGCCCCAAAAGCCCACAGACAGAAGGCTGCCATCTGCAAGTCCGAAAAGGAGCCCTCACCAGAACTCAACCCTACCCGCATCTCCATCTTGGACTTCTCAGCCCCGAGAACTGTGAGAAAATAAAGGTCTCCCTTGTTTAAGCCTCCTGTCTGTGGTATTTTGTTACAGTAGCCAGAGCAGACTGAGACGGTGGAAGCCAAGAGTCCATTCTCTCACCCTGATGGCACTGACTCCAGGAACAAAAAAGCTGAAGAATTCAAACCCAGGCTAAGACTCCAGAGCAGGAGTTCCCAACCCCAACTCCTCAGGAGAAGCACTTGAAGGGCTTTTCAAAACCCCAACGTGTAGGTACCACCCCAAAGTAATTAAACCAGAAAGGAGTAGTACTAGAGAGACATCAACAGGGAATAACTTCAGCGAGGCACCACTGCATGTGCCAGGGTGAGGTATCAACCTCCCCTGCTGCTTTAAGAAATGGACACAGACTCAGGGGCTTAAAGTAACACAGATTCACTCTCACGTGGTGAACAGAGGTCAGAATTCTCAAACAGGCGGGCTGGCTGTGTTCCTTCAGAAGCTGGAGGGAAGAATCCATTTCCTTGCCGCTTCCATCTTCTCAAGGCCACCCCCTTCCGTGGCTCATGCTCCCTCCCCTGTCTGATCTTTGCTTCCATCCTGACGCCCACCCCTCTACTTGCCTCCTGTAAGAACTCCTGTGAATGCCCTGGGCCGGCCTGGTCTCCCTGTCTCAAGGTTCTTAATCACACTGGTGAGATTAATGCTTTTCCACATCAGGAAACACATTCCCAGCTTGCACGATTAGAACACGTACATCTCGGCAGGACACCGTCCAGCCTTCCACAGGCGAGGACCACCAGCTCAGAGCCTCAGCTCTTTGTCTTGTTCTGTTAGAGTTTTAGCTTCTAACCCTTTTCTAATGAAGAAGCTGCAGGGCCTGGAATAATTTGCACTGCAATCTTGAGCAGCTGTCAGTACTGCCTGTTTCCGATCAAGGCTGGAGAGAAAGTTGGGAAGTAGGTCGCGCTGACTGCCTGTGAGGGAAGTGGCAAGGTGGCTAGGAGCTTGGCATCTGGCAAAAGGAAGATGGAAATTCAAGTCCCACCGTACCGTGTCAGCAGGTTTAACCCTCGCAAAGCAAACACGCCATCGAGCTGTTAAATATCTCCTAGGAACCAGGAACCTTGTTAGTGCTTACAACACGGCTCTCGCTCTGGGATAAGGAGAAAACCAAGACTCAGCAGGGCTAAGAGCTTGTCCCAGCACCAGTAAGTGAGAAGCTGAGACGTGAGTTGAGATCTTGCCCATCACACCTGTCTTTGAACTCAGGTCTCTAAGACAGGGACCCCGGAATGGGACAGATGCCAAAGCTGGCATTCCAGGCATCAAGCCTTGGGCTTTTGTGGTTTCCCTTCCAAGAGCAGGGGTCAGGGCGCAGCGTGTAGGTGGGGACAGAACTGGGAAGGGTCTGGTTCTGCTACCCCATCGCGACCACCCCCCAGGAATCAGATGTTCCGTTTCTACATCCAGCTTGCTGTCTCCCTCCTCCATGTCCTCACACATGCCACACCCTCTCCCTGGACTGCCTCCGCTCTCATTCATCTCCTACAAACACCTCAAACCCCCATCTGAAAGTCACCTTCTCTGCAAAGTCTTGCCTGGAATTAGGTGCTGTGTACTCCTGCAGCACACAGCATCGTGTCTGCACTACAGGGCGATTTCCTGTCCATGTGTCTGTCCTCCCAGGGGGACTGTGAGCTCCTGAAGGGCAGCAGCCAGGTCCCATTCACCTCCACACCGAGGAACACATGCTCAGAAGACGCTCAATGAAAGAATGAATGAGAAATTAATAAGAGCTCTCTGACCCTGAACTAGATGTTGCTCGACTTTCCCGCCTTCCCTCTTTCTAGTCTATTTTAACAGCCTTTTTCCTCTCGTGGCAGTCGTGACTGCACACACACATTCCTGAGTCGTAAACTCTAGGACTGGACCTGAAAGTAACTATAAGCTCCTGCCCCGGAGTAAAGAGCCTGAGCTTTCCTTGCCTGTGGGAGGGCTCTGTGCTTTTTGGTGTCTTGACAGGGTTGGCCAGGAATCTCACCTCCAGATGGGTGTGTATGCACACATTGGCACTGCTTGTGTAGTTCACAAGTGCATGCACAGTGTGCATGTGTGTTCACATGTGTGCTGCCATGTGTCCGCATGTGTGTGCAGTGTGCATGAGTTCACATGTGCACACATGTGTGGGTGTTCACATGTATTTGCTGTGTACTATGTACCCATATGTGTCCACCTGTTCATACTATGTGCATACATGTGTGCTCATGTGTGTGTGCACTGACATGTGTCCACATGTGCATGCACTGTGTGTACATGTGTGTTCACCTGTGTGTGCCATGTTGTGCACAATCTCAGAACCGTTCCTTCAGATAACGGTCAAGTTGGCTGAGCACTGTCTGCTGGAGGGAGGCAGGCTGCATTTTCATCCAGCAGAGCCCACCCTTCAGCGAGAAAACCATCTAACCGCCATGTACTCAGCTCTCAGCCTGAGCAGGGCCAACACTTAAGTACCCCTCACAGCATGCCCCTGAGATAGAGGCCTTATTATCCTCCTCACTTCACAGCTGGGCACACGCAGCCCAGAGAGGTCAAGTCTGAAGACACACAGCCAGAAAGGGGCAGGTTTGGGGTTCCAGACCATGACGTCCCCGATGCACATTAGTGGGCAGGCAGGTGTGAGCCTCCCGCCTCTAGAGCTTCCTCAGAAGGAAATGACAGCACAGGGAGGGAGAAGGCACAGGAACACGCACCCACCTGCCAGACTGAGCGTGCTGAGGACAAACTGGGAGCCGTACAGGATGGTCAGGCAGCAGTCCTCCTTCTGACGGGCTGCTTTTGCACGCTCAAAGTCCTTGGAATTCTTCCCTGGGCGGATTTCCTTAATTTCCATGATATCCACTAGAAAGAAAGTAACATGAGCCAATTAGAAGGTGGAGTTCATGCCACCTGAGGACACAGTCACATGCCTGCACCCTGGGCACAGCCCAGCTCTCTCACTCCCCTAGGAGGCCAGCTCTGCATCAGGGCCCCATCTGAGCTCAGGGCCACTCCCGGAAGTGGACAGAAGGCCATGGACCTGTTCAGGTATTGCTGCCACCCTTGGGAGTATAAAGCCCTTGGGAGTATAAAGGGTTTGGGGATTTCCCCTTCTCCTTAATACATTTCAAACTAGGACGATTATCTTTTATAACATAACTCTGATCGGAAGAATCAGATTGGCCTGGAACATTCTGCCAAAACAACAGACCCAACGGATGCTCCCTGGCGATCATTCCAGGCAACAGGAAGGGTCCCACTGCCTTTTTTTTGAGACAGAGCCTCAAGCTGTCCCCCTAGGTAGAGTGCTGTGGCATCACAGCTCACAGCAACCTCCAACTCCTGGGCTAAAGCAAGTCTCCTGCCTCAGCCTCCCAAGTAGCTGGGACCACAGGTGCCCACCACAACGCCTGGCTATTTTTTGGTTGAAGCCATCACTGTTGTTTGGCGGGCCAGGGCTGGATTCGAATCCGCCACCTTAGGTGTATGTGGCTGGTGCCTTAGCCACTTGAGCCACAGGCGCCGAGCCCCCACAGCCTTATTGATCTGACTCAGGTCTTTACACCCTGAGTCCCAAAGCTACAGAAGCTCCCTGACTCAATCCAAGAAGGAAAAGAAAAAGACAGCCCTAAACAATTGCTTTAAAAAAGAAAAAAGGTGGAACCTAGATTGAGAGATGGTCACAGAGGGGGCGACTCTTACTCCAGTGGCCTCTCATGGGCCAGGCTTCGTGTACACAGACCTCATATGATCACCTGCCGTTAACTACAGGCCTCTGGGACCTGTTTTAACTAAGATGGGGCATAAATGATGCTGGTGCCTATCTGTGAGAAGGCCTAGGAGCTTCTGTTATTACGATCTTGCAGGGAGTCAGATCTCTATGCATATAGTATATATAACAGCTTTAAGTTATAACGGACATACTATACAATCCACTTAAAGTATACAGTTTAATCGTTTTTAGCATATTCCCAGATACACACAACATCATCAGTCCACATTAGAACATTTTTCTCACCACAAGGGGACACTCTGTACCCTTCAGCTGCCACTCCCTGTCCTCCCTCAGCCCCACCAGCCTAAACAACCACTAACCTACTTTCAGTCGCTACGGAATCACTGTTCCAAGCCTTCGTATAAATGCAATCATGATACGTGGTCTCTTACGCCTGGCTTCTCAGCCTAACATTGTTAGGGTTCGTCTGTGTTGTAGCATCTACCGACACGTCATTACTTTATATGGCTGGATAATACTCACGGGACATATGTATCACATTTATCCATGTGGGCTGTCTCTACCTCTCAGCTGCCTTCTACCTATGAACCGTGCTGCTGTGAACATTCATGAGCAAGTTCTCATTTGAACATCTGTTTTGAATTCTCAGGTACATTCTAGAAACAGCAAGCAGTTCTCTCTTGACCACACCCTTGCAATGCCAAGGTGGTGGACAGCTATAATATAATGGCGTGCTGCCAGGGGACGGACGGGCCATCAGCCCGGGCTATTTAACAGCACCCATAGGTGGAAAGTCCCTTGCTGGACACTGGGGCCTTCTGTGAATGGAGACAGCAGGAGAGCAGCACCAGGCAATTCACAGCTATGACCTTCACCTCCCAGGCCCTGGAGCCAGCAGCAGGAAAGGTCCAGAGGCACCATATGGCTGCCCCCATCCAATCATCCAGGAGCCCCAAGAAGGCAGGAAGGAAATCCCTCACCACCCATGCTGGTTTTCTATTTAGTAATCAGCAAAGTCTGAGAGGGCAGTTGGGCATCTTTGCTGATATGCCCCACACTTGATCTTATACCGGACAGGAGCATCTTGCTGAATGAAGATCCCACCCCCCACGGGGTGCAGAGCCTTGAGGAGAGGGGTAGTAGGTTAGTAGATTCACTCACTGCCCTCAACCTGGTAAGTTCAATCCCCTTTTCCAACCTGAGGCTGGGAAGAAGATGCTGATACCGGGGCTGCAAACTCACATGCTCCCAGGGGTCACCCAGATCCTAAGGCTGGTGATGTCATGGACAGACTCTGGAACCAGCTAGCCTGACTCTGAATCCCATCCCCACCCCCAGTTATGGCAGGTGGCTTACGGCAGAAACGTCACCTCTGTGCCTCCGTTTCCTTATATGAACAACAGAAGTAACGCCCACCCGTGCTTACCACACAGCACTCTTGTGAGAGTTAAGTGACAGTGTGCCTGCACACACAAGTTTGTCAATTAAAATAGTGCCTGACAATTTTAACTAACAAAGATCGGGAACTTCTCAGTATTTGTTAGCTATTTTTTTAATTATTAATGCAATTGAAACAAATTGGACACAGTTAAGGCATAAGAAATAACACAATGTCTCAATCTATTTGTTGTGAAGGTTGAGGAGACAGAGCCTTATGTGATACATGAGAAAATCTCCAAGACAACATAGGTGAACCGCAGACTGTGAGTCTATATCTGAATGGGCCCACATGTACACACGTTGACTATATACAGCTGTCCATCACTACGTAAACTCTAACCATCTGAATATCCACTGTAACATTTTTTTACCCAAAAAGCACCATCCAGATCACAGAGCTGCTACAGGACATTCATATGTAGGCATCAATGAAACAGTGAAAGTGTGTATCAGTCTGCAACGGGCGAGGAACATCCCCAGCATTCTTGAAGTTGAAAATCACCAGACATCAAACCGGGTGTCTCACCCACCCTGAGTCCTTCCTGAATCCTTGTGTTTGCCACTGAAAGCAAACTGCCAACCAAGGTCCAATTTATTTATTTGTTTAGATCAAAGCCACTGATTAATAGGGTCCAGTGTAATGACATCTTTGGTATTTTTAACAGATTATTTCATTGTTGTCTATTAAATTACAGGCAGGTCCCACGTTGCAAACATCCAACTGACATCAACTGGCACTTGTGAACAGAACCTGTTACAGGTAATAGGGAAACATGCCTGTTCTAACTTACATGCAAATTCAACTTAAAAACAAACCTACAGAGTCAATCTCATGCATAACCCACAGACTGCCTATACAAGGTAGCGGCGGACAGAAGAAAATCATAATTCAGAACCATTGTAGTACAGTCTCCTAAGAACATTTTGCAAACATGCCCAGTGGTGACTTCAATAAAGCATCAAATAAGTATTTGTTGCTATAGAAGTTCTGTATTGATGCAAAAAAATAATCACTGGGCTGCTTTTAGATACTTAAGAGTTTTAAGTGATACTGAGGAAACTGAGGTGCTTGAACATGTTGGTCATGCACCAGCATTTGCACCCAGAAAATGCCCAAACTACGTTCTACGCTGACATGTTGCTCTTCAGCGCAGTTTCAGGAATGTATTAGACTCCACGGAGGAGGAATGCCACTATTGCTAGGTGTATACGTGTGTGTGAAAGCAGGAGAAAAAGCACAAATGATTTCCACCAACTTGCTGATGACAAGCATTGCTTGTGACCCGGCTGGTGGCTAAGTGACGAGGGTTTATTTGCACTGGTTGGAACTCTTGTCAAGGGCGTGTTGTTACGAGGACGCTTTATTCTCAAAGTAGGCTGTGGTCAGCAGAACTCAGGCCATGCACTCTTGCATGGTGGGGCTCCGTAGCCCAGTTTCCTGCTCGAAGAACTGAGATAACATGACCACAGAAAGGAGGGCGCGCCTTCACACGACCCCGGCTCTCCCTCCCTCCCTCAGGTCCTCCCCAGGCAGGCCCTAGCACCCCCCCACCCCCACCCCCCGCAATGCTCCTGGAGTCAGCCTCGAAGGCCAGCATCCTGGCTCCAGGCACCCTCCCTCTCCCCTCCCCCTCCCCCACACCCTGCAGAGGGCAGGTCCCTGCAGACTGCTCATTGCTTCCTCTCACCCCCACCCACTGCCTTACACCACCAGCCTCTGCTGGCCGGGCCATGACCCTGTCCTTCAGACTCCTGTTTCCTTCCTCCTCTTGATCCTGATTCTTCACCCCTCTCGGGCTGTCCCAGCCCTGGACACCGCCCTGCCCGACACCAGTTCCCACACTCAACCTCAAGGGGCACCATCTGGCAACAAGTCTAACGAAAAGTCCTCCATGGGATAACAAGGACTGTCCACAGGGGACAAGAGCAGAGGTGTGAAGCACCCGCCCACACGTGCCCCCACCCTCCTTTCAGTTATGGGTCACCGAGCCCCCGGTTGAGGGCTGGGGAAGCACAGACGCAGGCCTGCCCTAGGAGAGCTCCAGGCTGTGAAGACGGTGGACCCTGGCCAAACCAGCACACGTACACGCAAACGCATGGGAGAGCAAGGCAGTCCATACTGGGGCCAGCAAGGGGAAGGAAGGTTTCTCTGAGGGCTGAGTTCTGGAGGTGGGAGTTTGCAAAGAAGAAGGATGCCCTTTAGAGAGCCCTGGGTACAAAGACATGGGGTTCACCTGGGGCTGTGCTCCCCAGCGGTGCACAGGGACCTGGGCAAGTTGCCTCTCTCCTCTTTTGCTCTTTGCTCATCTCCTTGAACAGCAGCGCCCAGACCTCCCCCACGGAGATGCTGCCCAAACAAGAATCAGGAGCAGGAGGAGGAAGGAACAGGAGCGTGAGGGACAGTAGAGATCACGGAGCCCCCAGAGGTCTCTGCCGTGGTGCGTTTCCCACCTCTGAACACCACCTTCCTCGCTGCCGCTGGTTTCACTTTAAGTAAGAAGCCCCGGGGGTGCTATCCATCTCAGCCAAGGACCCTGCCTTAAACAGGCAAAGGTGTGAGTTCATTTCCCCTGCGCAGCCGCAGGCTGGGAGGGTACGGCAGAAGCACAGCAGAATGGGGGCTCAAAGTCAGGCTTCCAAGGTCCCCTGGGAAGAGGAGGATGAGCCCAGCCTGAGATGAACTCAGCAGATGCTGGTTTAAGTCCAGCCCTTCCTACCCTGACTTGGGGTGGGTTCCTCAACTCCGGCTTGGCTTCTGCTTTCTCATCTATGAAATGGGAAAAATACATCCCACAGGTAGATCTGCCTTTGCAAAACAGAAACTGGCTTAAGAGCTTGAGATACCAAAAAAAAAAAAAAAATACCGTTAAGCCCGGAGACAGGGCAGGGGGGCTGCCTTCATCTTCTTTGTTAAGAAATAATAACACAACTATTGAGACTGTGCCACTGACAGGGTAGGAATGTCCTGCCCTCCTGCTTCTGCAGGAAGAGCTTGTTCCAGGATAATTATAAATAATTAGCTATGTTATCCTAACACTTTATAGTGGGGCAGAAATAGCTGGCAGACAAGAGTTTTAGGTGATCCTGAGGGATACTGACAGGAGCTTCTCTCTGCTTGGGGACTCCCCTCCCCCAGGGAGGAACAGGGACCACCTCTGATGGACCACCGTTGAGCCCCCATTCTACTGTGCTTCTGGCTTACCCTCCCAGAAGCCGTCCGCTCTGGTCCAGTCTACCTCCCAGGGACCACCTGCCCTGCCCTGCTCCCTGCCACTCAGAGGGATGCTACGCCAGAGGGCACCCACCAGTGCCAGGGACAGGTAGTGTCCTCACTGCTCTTGGTCACCTATATTTTTCCTTCCTTGATTGTTCCCCAGGTCCAGAGAAAAAGCAGCATTTGAAGTAGTGACCCCAGTCAGCTAACACCCCAGACAGGGGCCATCAAGTCATGCTTTAACTATTCATTGTTTTAGCGTCACTTAAACTTGGTGGTTTCTCCTGCTAGAAACTAAATTAGAATAATCTCGGGCAAAGAGTATGGGGGACGACCTTAAACAGTACTCACCCTTTGTTACATCGTAATCGTGGTATATTTTAATATGTGTTGGGGAAAAATACACACCTAGTGCCTCTAACCTGGATGATCGAGTTTCTTTTCTATGTAAAATGAGGTTAGAAAGAATGAGTCAGTTTTAAAATAAGCATAAGATACCAAATTGTTCAGGTGGGGTGCAGATCCAGTAAAAATTAAGGCACTAATGGCCCCAATGCCTCAATACTGTTATGATTTTGTTTTGCTTTGCTTTGCACCAGTACTGTATATCAAAATTACATAAAAAACCCTCTTTACACAAAGACTATACAGAAGATTTTTTTGTCCCTGTGTGGACTGGACAGGTTGGGGTCAGGGAGGGGTTTGAAGCCATTTGTGCTGTGACACCATTTCTGGACTTGCGGTCATTTGATTATCAACCTCTAAAGTTTGCTGTATCTGCATATTGCTGCTATTTACCTAATATTTTTCTTTAAATCAACTCATTCTTTTCACTTAAATAGATATATTTCAAGAATGACTTGATGTCTGGCAAAAAGAAAACCAAGGCTGGGCACAGTGGCTCATGCCTATAATCCCAGCACTTTGGGAGGCCAAGGCAGACTGATCTGAGATCCAGAATTTGAGACCAGCCTGGACAACATAACAAGACCCTGTCTCTTTTTTTTTTTTTTTGAGATGGAGCCTCAAGCTATCCCCCTGGGTAGAGTGCCATGGCATCACAGCTCATAGCAACCTCCAACTCCTGGGCTCAAGCGAGTCTCCTGCCTCCGCCTCCCAAGTAGCTGGGACCACAG
>CAUYQV010045646.1:0-10127 GCA_963574575.1 Galagoides demidoff
TGGTCCCAGCTACTTGGGAGGCGGAGGCAGGAGACTCGCTTGAGCCCAGGAGTTGGAGGTTGCTATGAGCTGTGATACCATGGCACTCTACCCAGAGGGATAGCTTGAGGCTCCGTCTCAAAAAAAAAAAAAAAAAAAAAAAACAAATACAAACATTGTAACCTAATCATTTGTACCTGCATATTAATCTGAAATTTAAAAAATAATAAAAAATTTTAAAAAGAAAGATCACAATAGTTTCTATAACTTCTTATTATAGTGTAGGGGTATTATTACAGTATTACACTATATTATTGCATGTGTTACATATGAACCATTATAGTATTGTTATTATTACCAGATAAGGGCTGTTCATCAGGGATCAAGTTATATAAAAATCCAGCATAAAGATAACCACCTCAGGGGCCTGGCTCAGTGGCTTATACTTGTAATCCTAACACTCTGGGAGGCCAAGGCAAGTAGATTTCTTGAGCTCAGGAGTTCAAGACCACCCTGAGCAAGAACAAGATCAAGACCACATCTCTACCAAAAATAAAAAAAACTGAGGCTAAAGGATTGCTTGAGCCTGGGAGTTTGAGGTTGTTGTGAGCTATGATGCCATGGTACTCTACCAAGGAGGATAAAGTGAGACTCTGTCTCAGAAAAAAAAAGATAACCTCAGGAAGGTATATCCTCTAACCTAGGGACCACCTATAATGTGTTGCATTATGATGTTCAGATGGCTATGGTGTTGCACTAGGTGATAGAGATTTTTTAGGCACTACTATAATCTAATGGGACCACCATTGTATTTACAGTTTATCACTGATTAAAATGTCATTATGTGGCACGTGATTATGTATTAAAATGTAAAGTTGCACTATTTTAAAATTAACAGCTTATGAGATAGAGTTCATATACCATCCCTACCATTCACTCAAGTTATACAAGTCAGTGGTTTTCATTTTTTTATTTTATTTGTTTTGAGACAGAGTCTTATGGAGTCTTATTATATTGCCCTCTGTAGAGTACTGTGGTGTCATGGCTCACAGCAACCTCAAACTCATGCCTTTAAGTGATTCTCTTGCCCCACCCTCCCAAGTAGCAGGGACTATAGGCATCACAATGCCGGCTATTTTTTTGTTGCAGTTGTCATTGTTTAGCAGGCCTGGGCTGGGTTTGAACCTGCCTACCTCAGTGTGTATGGCTGGCACCCTAACCACTAAGTCAGTGGTTTTTAGTATATTCACAGAGTTATAATAAACACTATCCCGGTCTAATTTCAGAATATTTTCATTGCTCCTGAAAGAAACCTGTACCATTAACAATCACTTCCTATTCTTCCCTTTTCCCAGCTCCTGGCAACTGCTAATCTATTTTCTATTTCTATGGATTTGCATATTCTAGACATTTCATATAAATGAAATTATACACACTATATATGGTCTTTTTTTTGAGACATAGTCTCAGTATGTTGCCCTCAGTAAAGTGAGACATAGCTCACATCAAGCTCAAACTCTTGGACTCAAGCGATTTTCTTGTCTCAGCTTCCCAAGTAGCTGGGCCTACAAGCACCTGCCACAACACCCAGCCATTTTTTTGTTCTAGTTGTTACTGTTATTCAGCAGGCTTGGGCTGGGTTCGACCCCACAAGCCCTGGTGCATGTGGCTGGTGCCCTAACCACAGAGGTATGGGCACCGAGCCAGTCTGGCTTTTTTTTAATTAGCATAATGTCAGGGTTTGTCCACATTGCAGTTCACATCAATTTCATTCCTTTTTATGGCCAAATACTTGTTAATCCATTTGTCAATTTATTGACATTTGGTTTTGTACCCTTTGATTATTATAAATAATGCTGGCTTGAAGATCTGTGTACAAGGATTTTTGGTTTTCTTTCATTTGTTTATTTGGGTTTTTTTGTAGAGACAGAATCTCACTTTATCACCCTCGGTAGAGTGCCATGGTGTCACACAGCTCACAGCAACCTCCAGCTCTTGGGCTTAGGTGATTCTGTTGCCTCAGCCTCCAAAGTAGCTGGGACTACAGGTGCCTGTCATAACGCCCAGCTACTTTTTTGTTGCAGTTTGGCCAGGGCTGGGTTTGAACCTGCCATCCTTAGTGTGGGGGCCAGCACCCTACCCACTGAACCACAGGTGCCACCCTGTGTGTTTTGTTTTTGAGATAGAGTCTCACCTTGTCACCCTGGGTAGAAGAGCACTGTGGTGTCGTAGCTCACAGCAACCACAAACTCTTGGGCTCAAGAGTTCCTCTTGCCTCTGCCTCCCGACCAGCTGGGACTATAAGTGCCCACCACAACGCCCAGCTATTTTTTAGAGACGGGGTCTCAGCCTGTGAGAGTTGCTAGGATTACAGATATGAGCCACAGCACCTGGCCCAAGTTTTTGTTTTGAAAACAAGGACATGTGTTTCAATTCTTTTGGATATATACCTAGGAGGGGAATTACTGGATCATATAATTACTCTTGTGTTTGACATTTTGAGGAACTTTCAAACTGCCAAAGTGGCCATGCCATTTTACATTCCCACCAGCAATGTGTGAGGTTTCCAGTTTTTCCAGATTCACACTAACGCTTGTTACTGTTCATCTTTCTGATGATAGCCATCCCTTGTGGATGTGAAGTAGTACCTGTCTTGTTGTGGTTTTGATTTGTGTTTCCCTGTCAACTAATGATGTGTATTAAGCATCTTTTAATTTGCTTATTGGCCATTTATGTATCTCCTTTGGAAAGACATTCTCTTTAAAGCTAAATGTTGATAACACTGTTGGAAGGGTTGTTTAGGTTAGTTTTATTTCCTTTATGTAAGATAAGAGTTTATTTTTTTTGCAGCAGAGCCTTGCTCTGTCACCCTGGGTAGAGTGCTATGGCATCACAACTCACAGCAACCTCAAACTCTTGGGCTTAAGAGATCCTTTTGCCTTAACCTCTCTAGTAGCTGTGACTATAGGCTTCAACCATAACACCTGGCTAATTATTCTTTCTTTCTTTTTTTTTTTTGACAGAGATGGAGTCTCACTCTTGCTCAGACTCATCTTGAGCTCCTAAGCTCATCTTGGCCTCTCAGGGTACTAGGATTACAGGCACGAACCACCATGCTCAGCCTGAGATAAAGGAGTTTTTATGTAGAGATTTTACAAAGCTAATTTTTTTTTTTTTAATAGAGACAGGATCTTGCTCTGTTGGCCAGGCTGGGGTCCAGTGGCACGATCATAGCTCACGGTAGCATTGAACTCTTGTTCATGTGATCCTCCTGCCTCAGCCTCAAAGTAGCTGGGACTGCAGGTGTGCACTGTGGCACTCCTGATTTAAAAGCTAATTAATAACTCTCTCCTATGAAAATGTTATATTTTGTATTTTGTTATGAAATATCTATAGTTTTTCACCAGTATGATAAATGATGGACAGACAGAATATTTAGTAGACCCTATTTAAAGGTTAAGTTTTTATTGTAAATTGGTATCTCTAGGCTCAAAGAACTAGCAAAGGTAAAATTTCATAGGTAAGGAGCCCAATAGTTCATTAAAACTTTGTTATAGTCTTTTTTCTTTTTTTGAGACAAGGCCTTACTATGTTGCCCAAGCTGGCTTCCTGGCCTCAATTTGCCCTCCTAAGCCTCCTGAGTAGCTGAGACTGGGACTATAGTTGTGTACCATTAAGAATGGAATTGGAATGTTCCTAAAACAAAGAAATGTTAAAGATCTGAGGTAATGGATACTCCAATTACCGTGATTTGATTGATTCATATTGTATGCCTATATCAAAACATCACATGTCACTTGTACTCTATAAAAATGTACTATTATATACCCAGAAAAAATAAAATTTTTAAAAAAGTAAAGCCACAATAAAGTTTTCCTTATAGATGTCTGTGGGGGAAAAAACCAACTTTGTTATATTCTGTGCATTTTGAGAACATTAACTGATCTTGGGTGAGAGAAAAAAAGATCTATAAGGCAAGGAAAATTGATAGGTTAAGAAGCAGCTGAGGTTGAAAGTAGCACTTTGCACATAAGAAAAATCTTTGACCACTTACAGGTCTGATAGGCATGGAAAAGTGCATGCTTTCATCCTTATGTCCCTCTCTCCCAGCGTGGTACCATGCGGCGACGCTATGAAGATGATGGCATTTCTGATGATGAAATTGAAGGGAAAAGAACTTTTGACTTGGAAGAGAAACTCCACACCAACAAATATAATGCCAATTTTGTTACTTTTATGGAAGGAAAAGGTCAGTATAATTTTGGTTTAGGCCTGAAGACCCTTGATGTAGGAATTCATAGACTCTGAGAACTGTGGATTTACCATTTATGTAGCTAAAATACTGCCTGTTGATGTTATTTAACTGTTTTCTCTTGCTACGCAGTGCCCTTTGTACACATTCCTCCCCTCATCCTCCTGCCCTATGAATCATTCTCTGCTGTATTAGATGGAAGTAATTTTTTATTAGGGCAAAAGTGTTAGAGTTCCTTTTTTTCCCATCTCTTGGTTTGAGTTTAATTAAAACAGTACAATAAAAACCCTTTTATGCTTATACCTACCCCACCCAAACTAAAGGTGGGATTCCATGTGTACCATGCAGCTTTGATCCTTGGCAAACTGACAAGGATGTCATGTTTATTATAGTGAGCAAAATTAACTTTTTTGGTTAATAAGAAAAAGGGTGATAATTTCTAATTTCTAGTTAGTATTTATGAGATGATTCGTTAATAGTATTACCCCCTGTTGTGTTTAAGTTCTGAGTTTTCTATGGAAACCCTTCAAGGCCTGCTTCTCAGTGTGCTCTCCCTATTTCCTAGGAGTTGCCGCTTAATGATAAGCGTATATTTTATTGTCTGACATAGCATAACTGTATATACAGAACAACAAATACCAACTATACCTTATGACTTAGGGTTTGTTTATGGTCTCTCTTTTTTTTTCCCTAACTATCTTGTCTTTCTAATAATTGTTTTCCTTTGGTGACAGATTTTAATGTAGAGTATATCCAGCGGGGTGGCTTGAGAGACCCTCTGATTTTCAAGAATTCTGATGGACTTGGAATAAAGTAAGTGTTATAACCAGGACTATAAATGGTAGCAATATTGATAACCCAAAGTAGGTAACTGAAAATAATTTCTCACTTATTTTAAAAAGTGTTCTATTTTTATTCTTTTATTACTCAAATGATTCATGTTAACAAGTAAATGAGAAATATAAATGAAGTAAAAAGAAAATAAATTTAAATTTCCTAAAATCTACCACTTTTAGATCGTGTGTGTATATATATGATATATATATGTGAGATATATATATATATGAGAGAAAAGAATACATAACAAAGTGTTAATGACTTATCTAAGAGTGGTAGATTATAAGTGTATAATCATTTATAATTAAAAATAATTTTAAACCTAAATGTGAAGTTTGATGTGTCTGACTAGGGCGTTATTGGTATTTTAAGAAAGAACTCAAGGCTGGCCATGGTGGCTCATGCCTGTAATCCTAGCACTCTGAGAGGCTGAGGCAGGCAGAGTACTTAAGCTCATGAGTCCTAGACCAGCCTGAGCAAGAGTGAGATCCTGTCTCAATCAGAAACAGAAAAACAGCCAGGCGTAGTGGCAGGTGCCTGTAGTGCAACTATTTTGGGAGGTTGAGGCAAGGGGATCACTTGAGCCCAAGAGTTTGAGGTTGCTGTGAGCTGTGTCACTCACTATAGCACTCTACCCAGGCACAGAGTGAAAAACTCTGTCTCCAAAAAAGAAACTTACTAGAAAAGTTATGCTCTTTGTACTTATTGGTATTTGTTTCATAGGATGCCAGATCCAGACTTCACTGTGAATGATGTCAAAATGTGTGTGGGTAAGTATCAAGCTTTTGACCTTTTCTTTGAGGCAAAGACTGAAAATTTAGGAACCAGGCCTAAATCTCTGAGATTTAAGGCTCAGGGAACATTGAAGTATATACTATATTTGATTAGAAACTATTCTTTCATTAGCAACTGAGAATTTTCTGAAATGGATTTACAAAAGTTGCCTTATTTAATGCTGATAAGACATAAAGCATTTGCACTGCTACCTTTTTCCTACCTATCATTTTTAGCAGTGTGTGTACTTCCCTCCGAGACTTGCCTGCCTTCCTGGGCAACCTTCCTAGGAAGCTGAAAACGTTTATCTCTGAGCCAAGAATGAAGTTTCAGTAATATCTGTGATTCTCTTCCTTTTCCTAAAAGCAATAGAGAAATTTCCAGGAATTTCCAGAAATTCTCACCGATAGTATATTTGGTAACTTGTCTAAGACTTGAAATTTTGTAAGCTGAGAAGTACATATATTAAAATTTTTTTCATCAGTGATGAGTTAAATTGAGTCTTGTAATCTGATTTATATTTTATTATATTCAAAATTTAGGAAAGAGAAAGCAAAGTGAGCAATCTAATTAAAGAAGAAAACGTTCTGGGGTCAGTAAAGGTTCAGCTTAGTTTTCTACAGACAGTTGGTGTTTATTATGGCTTGAGACACCCCTAGATCCTTAGGAACCCAGGAATGGTTGCTTTCCTGTATAAGATATGGCAATAGAGTGGAGTAAAGTCTTTTTGAAATGTTTCCAGTAAGACATGAAAGAAAAGAACTCTTTTCTCCTAATATTAGAACTTCTCATGTTTTTTACTCTTTACTGAAGCTCCATGGCATTCCTTAGCTTTGGATATTAAGTATTGCAGTACTGTCTCTGTGAACTCTTCTGTTTATACAAAGGGTAAAAACCACAGATAGCCCAGATTGAGGAAAGTTCTTTAATGCATTATTCTTCCTCTCACTATTTCTATGTTAGATTCTGGCCATCTGCGTGTTGCAGTGTATTCCTAGTACCTAACACAGTCAAAGTCCCTGAAGTATAGTAGGTATTCAGTAAAGCTGTTAAATAATTAAAATGCTCTTGACTCTTCACACAGCAGAATTTCTTAGGGGGGTCACAGAAAACCTACTTGAATACTTAGCAGTCCATGATTTGACCTCCTTTCTTAATGTTCTCCAGGACAGTAATTCTCTAGATCCAAAGGTAATAGACCATTATAGCTTTTCTGTTAGTTAAACACTTTTTTTTTTTTTTTTGAGACAGCCTCAAGCTGTGCCCTGGGTAGAGTGCCGTGGCCTCATAGCTCACAGCAACCTCAAACTCCTGGGCTCAAGCCACTCTCTTGCCTCAGCCTCCCAAGTAGCTAGGACTATAGGCAATCATCACAATGCCCGGCTATTTTTTTTGTTGCAGCTATGGTTGTTTTAGCTGGCCTGGCTGGGTTCAAACCCACCAGCCTCAGTGTACATGGCCAGCACCCTACTCACTGAGCTACAGATGCTGCCTGGTTAAACATTGTTATGGTTTGTGGACCACAAATGACCTGCACCAGAATCATACTTCTTAAAAATGTAGACTCCTAGAAAGTATTCTGGGGAAGATAGCACCAGGAATCTGTCCCCCTACCTAGACAATAATTTCACTGGCAGAGTCTATCTGATATAACTATTTTTGAACTCTGGAGTCTTTTGAAAGTTGCAACTTCCAGGGAAAGACTTGGATGGTAAAAATTCAGTTATTTTTAATTAATTTCAGATCTCAGCATGGTAGCAGCTGCCCATTCCCCCCTGCCAGTCAGGCTCCATAGCAAGCAACTGTGCCTCTATTTTCCAGAACAGGCTATACACAGCTTATGGGAGTCAGGGTAAGCAAAAAGGACCCTGTTTTCCAAATATTGAGCGTCTGTTCAGTGGTTATTAATTGCTCCTTCTGATCTCAGGGTACAGACAAAGAGGCAGGCAGCCTTTGTTGTTGTATTTTCCCCCAGTTGTTGCAAGCCCCCTCTCTCCAGCTGAAATGTCTTTCAGGAGATTTAAAGAACTATTGCACTTATATAACCTTCCCCTTTCGCTGTTCTCCTTTTCCTTTTGGGTGCCCTGGAAGAGCAGGGCATTCAGAAGCATAACATATATGGGGAAATTAGCAAGTGACTGTGCATGCCCAAGTACAGGTGCAAGCTCTGAAAATGTCTGAAATGACCTTAAGTTTATACCCTCAGGTTGATCTTTGGCAGAGCAACAGCCTACAATAATCAAAAAAACAAAAACAGGCTTAGTGCCTGTAGCACTGTGGTTATGGTGCCAGCCACATACAACGAGGCTGGTGGGTTCAAACCTGGCCCGGGCCAGCTAAAACAACAGCGACAACTGCAACAAAAAATAGCCAGATGGGCGGGTACCTGTAGTCCTAGCTACCTGGGAGGCTGAGGCAAAAGAATCGCCTAAGTCCAAGAGCTGGAGGTTGCTGTGAGCTGTGATGTCACGGCACTCAATCAAGGACGACAAAGCAAGACTCTGTCTCAAAAAAAAACAAAACAAAAACAATAAAACAGAAAACCCTAGGGAAGAGAGAGAAAATCTGATTTTGAGAGTTACTATATCATTAAATTCAAACGTCTGGTTTTCAACAATAATACAATAGTATTACAAGGAATATGAAGGACTAGGAAATGATGGCCCATTCAAAGGAAAAAAAATCAAGAACTATTTTTGAAGAACCTGGATCTAATAGACAAGGATTTCAAAACAACTGTCCTAAAGATGCTCAAGGAACTAAAGGAATGTGTGGAAAAAATTATATGAACAAAATGAAAATGTCAGTAAAGGGACAAAAACCTTAAAAGAAACCAAAAAAATTCTGGAAGTGAAAAGTACAAGAACTGAAATTAAAAAAATGACCAGAGGGATTCAAAGGCAAATTTGAGCAAGCAGAAGGAATCATGAACTTGATGATAGGATAGTAGAAGTTATCGAGTCTGAGGAACAGAATGACAGAAGATTAAAGAAAAGTGCCTGCTATGCTTTGAATGTTGTCCCCTCTGAAACTCATATTGAAATTAAGTTCATTCTAATAGTATTAAGAGGTGGTGGGACCTTTAAGAGGTGATTAGGCCTTGAGAACGCCATGCTTATTGGGTGGGACTAGTGCTGTTGTAAAAGGGTAAGATTAGAACACTGGTTCTCAACCTTCCTAATGCTGCGGCCCTTTAATACAGTTCCTGTGAGTCATGACACAAAGGTTGAGAACTGCTGGATTCGAATCTTCTGCCATTCAATAATGCAGCAGAAAGGCTCTTGCCAGATACTGGCACCTTAAGGGTAGATTTCCCAGGTTCTACAAATGTGAACCAATAAATGCCTGTTTGTTATAAATTGTCTGCTCTAGAGTGTTCCATTATAGCAACATGAAGGGACTAAAATAGAGCCAAAAAGGACTTGTGGGACACTATGGAATTATTAGAAGGAGAATAGAGAGGACATTTGATCAAATAATGGTTTAAAATTTCCCAAATTGATGAAAGATATGAATATAAACATCCAAGTAGCTTAGTAAACTCAAAAAGTAAGATGAACTTTTAAGAGAACCCCTTCATCAAGATGCATTATAATCAGACTTTTGAAAGCCAAAGATAAACTTTTGTGTGTGTGTGTTAGACAGAGTCTTACTATGTTGCCCTTGGTAGAGTTGCCATGGCATCACAGCTCACAGCAACCTCAAACTCTTGGGCTTAAGTGATTCTCTTGCCTCAGCCTCCCAAGTAGCTGGGACTACAGGTGCTGGCCACAACACCTGGCTATTTTTTTTTTTTTATTTTGCAGTTATAATTGTTTAGCTGGCCCAGGCAAGGTTCGAACCCACCATCCTTGGTGCATGTGGCCCAGTGCCATAACCACTGTGCTACAGGCGCCAAGCCAAAAGCTGATATCTTTACAATAGTGGTTTGTAACTCTGTTTTCTACAGGATTTTAGAGATGTTAATTTTTTTTTGAAGATAATTAGTCTATGGCTTGGCGCCTGTGGCTCAATCGGCTAAGGCGCCAGCCATGTACACCTAAGGTGGCAGGTTCGAATCCCCAGCCTGGGCCCGCCAAACAACAATGATGGCTGCAACCAAAAAAAATGGCCGTGCGTTGTGGCGAGCGCCTGTGGTCCCAGTTACTTGGGAGGCGGAGGCAGGAGACTCGCTTGAGCCCAGGAGTTGGAGGTTGCTGTGAGCTGAGATGCCATGGCACTCTGCCCAGGGGGATAGCTTGAGGCTCCTGTCTCAAAAAAAAAAAACCTGAATGTTTGCAAAAGA
>CAUYQV010045650.1:0-13667 GCA_963574575.1 Galagoides demidoff
ACACTGTCTTGTGCTCTCCTGGAGCAATTTCACAGGTGGAATGAGGGGCCGGTTTGAGGAATGAAGCCCAGTTTGTAGCCAGAGCCAGGGGTCAGTGGGCAGCTATCTCCTGGATTTGAAAGGAGATGGTTTCATGCCAAATGGTTAAAAAAAAAAGTAGGCTCCAGGACAGGTCTGTGTTCTGACAGAGGCTAAGTGTTTGCAGGAGAATCTAGGCTCCAGGGGGTCCAGGCTTGGCTACCAGTTCCCTGGAATGATAGGCTGAAGGGCAGGGGCCTGATACCCTCTCAATGGCTTCAGGGCACAGAGGGGGTGCTAAGTATATACTTGATGACTTGGTGTGAAAGTGAGTTTGGTGGCTTTGGCTCTGCTCCTTAAAATGTTTAAATGGCAGTAGCTTCCATGGCAGAGACAGAAGCTGAGAGTATGAGCAGGGCCACCGGCTCAGGTGTGGTTGGGCCAGGAAGTTATAGAGAGAGATGCTGAGAGCCTCCCCCCCCCGCCACCCGGCATCTTGTAGCAGACAGACCTGGCCTGGGCCTCCTGCAGCCAGTTCTGACAATTCCGGTGGTCACTGCCTCGCCCACCTAAGGCTCATGCTCCAGTGTGCTTGGACAGACTTCCCCTTATGGTTTTACTTCATTCCTCACTACGTAACTGGAACAGCAGCCTTCAGTGAAACAAATTCTCACTTCAGCCAAGACGTCCTCTCTGCCACGCTCACTCCCCAGCACACCTGTCACCCTCCCCAGCACACCTGTCACCCCTCCCCACCAGGTAGCATTTGGGAGTCAGCTTCCTGTTCTACGTTTTTTTCCCCCTAATTTCACTATTTTCTGTTGTGCTTTCCCTGAGACTTCAGAAACATCATGACACAGGCCACAGACATAGAAGCAACACCCCTCAAAGCTAAGACCCATCTGGCCCCTCACGAAGGCGGGAATGGGGTTCTCAGCAATGGGGATGCAGGCTGCCCCATGTGCACCAGCAGGTGCAGGTGTGGGGGGCTGTGGGGTGGGGCACAGGGGGCCAGGTCCTGGGCTGGAAGCAAGGGTCCTCAGCTCCTCTCTCACAGCTGGGCACTGAACCACAGGGGTCAGAAAATCTCCTGGCCAGTACTGCTTGTAGAGACACAGGCTGCATCAGCTGAGACCAGGACTCTGTTCACAGGGGGAGGTGGGAGCACTGTGTGTGTGTGGACAGGCACCCGGGAGGAGCCAGCATGCACAGCTGGGATGACCCAAAGGCAACACAGAGGAAGGGGCCTGTGAGCACGATTGCTCTCGGCCATATAAGAGGGAGGACATGTGAGAAGAATGTACAGCAGGACAAAAGGCCTGGAGGTAGACCGAGCAAGATGCTGGTGTAGAGAAAAGGGCAGTAGGAAACACTCTCCAGGGCCCCCGACATGCTCTGGGGATTGTGACAGATTCAAGGCTGAGAGCTCCCAAAAATCCTGGGAGCAGGTGTGTTGCCAGTGAGACTCTGCCACTCAGAAGCATACACCTGTTGCCTGAGGTCACCCAGCCAGACACGTGAGGGCTGAGTGTCTGTTTACAAGGCCACGGTCCTCCAACCTCAGGGGCCTCCTTCGCACCAGACACCGCCTTCTGCACCCTCCTCAGGGGGAAAACCTGAGCACTGCGCTTCCCACAGGGCCGCTGGATCTCTGTCACAGGGGAATATTCCCTCAGAGAGGCCCTAGACCTGGGGGGGCCTGCAGCCCACAAGTGCATCTCCAATTATGCCAGCACATCTCTCATAAATTCCCCTCAGTGGAATGGGGCTGTGTTTTCTTTGTTTGAACCTAAATCCTGCTGCTCTATTGATTACTATAATTCAGCCCTAATTGGACCTGTGCAGAGCACAGGTACAGATGACAGCGAGCCTCCAGGCAGCGCGGCATCCATTATTAATAGGACAGCGCTGGCCTTGGCCCCGCACTCTGCCTTCACCTCCAGAGGCTCTGGAAACAGAACTGCCCGGTAATGTGCCTTCCCTCTGAACTTGTCTCACAAAATGTTTGTTTCCTCTTGGAGGGGACGAGGGTGTAAACCTCATGACTAGCAAATAGGTCTTTCACTGCCTCACTCCAGGCCTCAGGAATAGTTCTTGCAGCCCCTTCCAAGTCAGGGAGGACACAGAGACCCCCTCACAACTAAGGGCTGAACTTGGGAGGTGACAGGGTTGCAGGGAGCCCCAGGCAGACTCAGGAACCAGCCAAAGGTCAGAGAAGACAGTGAAGCAGGGATGCAGAGTCTGGACCAGGCTGTGACGGACATGGCTGACCAAGAAGGGTCACATCGGACCAAACACCTGGGACAGCCAAGCTTGGGCAGAGGCCGGAGCCATGTTCCATGGGGAGTGTTGTCATCAGGATGGGCCTGGGTGGCCTCGCCACCTAATGAGAGCTTGGGGCCAAGCCAAGAGTTTCCCAGCCCACTGAGGAGTGAGAATGTCAGCACGTGTGTCCAGGCTAGCAGCCTGCTCGGGTGGCAGTCCTGGGCTCTGGGGGTGCCCTGTCCATATGAAATTGAGCATCTGTGGACTCTTATGTGGCCGTGTCCAGCCACTCCATTTACAGATGGGCGAGGTGAGGCCCAAATGAGAGGTGAGATTTGCCCAGCATCACACTGTCCACCCCTCCAGGTGTCTGGCCTCCTTTGCTGCCCAGGTGCAGAGAGTCAGGACAGTGACAGAGGCAGGTCAGGGCTGGCTGGGTGCAGACGGAGCCCAGCACCTCCCCTTGGACTGGGTTTTCCTACAGCCAGGTCACAGTCAAGCTTTGTTAACTGTGACAGGCAGGGGAGGGGTCAGGGAGGCCACGGTGCACCCGCATGCTGTCCTGCCTTCCAGCCCTCAAGTCATTCCACAGACCTTCCTTACCAGACTGCTCCGGCAGGCCTGGGAATATGACTCCAGGTAAGACTGTGACAGTCCTGCCTTCCTTCAGCTTGTGGGGAGATGGATATTAATTAAGTCAGCAGACACACAGAGGAAGGCTTCAGACAGCCTAAGGGTTGGAAAACGACTCCCAGGGGAGCACAGAGAGGAGGGACCCAAGGAGGGCTCCCCAGGATATGTTCATCTCACTTACGTCTTTATGTGTCATAAACAGTGACATTCCCGCTCCCAGGGCTGCCAGCTACTTCCCAGGGGGCCCAGTGCTCAGGCCAGCCCTGGCCCTAACTCTCAGCTTGTCCTCTGCAGGGGGCAGACGTCACACATGTGGTGCACAAGTGTCCTTCCTGGATGCGCCGGGCACAGGAGTCTCTCTCACTCCCCCCCTGGCTCTGCCCACCCTGGACTTGCTCTCCTATGGATGTAGGGATCCTTAGGAGCAGAGATGTAACAGGTGCCTCTGCCTGTTTTTACAGCTCTGGGATTGCCCGAGAGTGCAGACGTACTGCAGGGAAGGGACTGAGGCTCTGGTGCAGAGACAGGAGGACGGGGAGGCTCTCTCACCAGCTCTGCAAAACGCTGAGAATAGCTGTCCTCAGGGACCTTAACAGCGGGCTGTGAGCTGGTGCCTGCCCACTGCAACAGGTAGCCTCATAAACTCCCATCTGTTCACACTCTCCCTCCAGGAAACAGAGCTGCTGTCTCCTGAATCTACCCGTGGGCCCCGGCTGCTGCGGCAGGCTCTGCTGGGAGGCGGTTTCTTTGTACCTTTCTCCTCCTCTGCCTCTGTCCCCTCTCCTTCTGGAACCAATGCCTGCCAGGGCCTGAGAGCAAAGCCACCAGGTAGATCCAAATCTCAGGACAAAACAGTGGGGGCAGACAGGGCCTACCCTCCTTCCAGGGTGGCTGGGGGTCACCTGGTGACAGGTGACCTCTCCCACCTCTTCAGTCCATGCACCTCCACCAGCCGTGGCTGCCCCTCACCTGTCTCTGCGTCGTGGTCCCAACCATCATGTCAGTAAAAACCTCACTCACTTGTTGAAGAGACAAACAAACATCTGTTCCCAGCTCCTTGTGCTTTTTCAGGCAGGAACAGAGAGCTGAGGCTGGAGGGAGAGCTGGGAAGGGAGGGAGGGCCGTTCCCAAGTCACTGCCCCTCTGCCCGGCTGCTCCTCCCCTGCCTTCTCCATCCCCTTTCTGATGGTGTTGGAAGCCTCAGCCCCCTCCTTCCTCCCTACATGGAGAGCCAGTCCCCCGAGCTGAAGCCCTGAGCTTCCCACACTGGCCAGTCAGCCGCCAGCTGTGCACCTGTGGGCCGACATCACCTGCCCCTGGGTCTTAGATTGCACATTTGGAAAGTAGGATAATCTGGGCCCAGGACCACATGAACCTTGAGTTTGAAAGTCCCAGGAGTGACATGTGGTGGCATCTGGCCTAGACATAGAAGGATGCATTAAAAAGAAAGCAGAGGAAGGTCCGGACGGATGGAAGCGACCGTGAGGAAGATCAGAAGAAATGCACGAGGCATGAGGCTCAGCTCGGCAGGGCAGGGAGGGCCACAGTCAGTGTGAGCACATGACTCCATCACTGTAGCAAATGCAGAAGAAATCGCCATGTTGCCCACCCAGGGAGCCCTAGAACAATGCCCCTTCCCTCTTCTACCTGCCTCAGGATTCCTACCTAACTCAGAAGATGAGCCCGAGTCCCCAGGGACACCAGGCCTGGTGAGTGAGCCACCTGGGGCTGGACACACACCCTGGCGAGTGCTGCACAGGCCACCACCCACTGAGTGCCACATGGGCATGCCAGGCAGAGGGAGAGGGTAGCCGGAGAAGGAGGGTGGAACTGAGTTTGAAAACCCCAGGAGTGACATGGGGCAGCATGGGGCCTAGAGTCGGAAGGATGGATCAGAAAGAAAGCAAAGGGACGTTTTGGGCAAACAGCAGCCAGATGTAAGGAAGATCAGAGGAAATGCAGAGGCAGGAAAATTCCAGAGGAAACTTGGCCTTTTGTGGCTCGGAAACATTTATTCCTGCTTCCCTGCGGGGCCCTGGATGCTGGTGGTTCAATAGCAGTTCTCAATAAACACAAATTAAAAAGGCTCAAACCTCTGTATCCTTTTTCTCCATATGCATAAAATGATAAACACCCCTGGGATGGCTGGGATTTATATAGGCAGATTTTTGCAAGTTTGCCTTACATATCTGAACTGTGGCTTATAAATCAAATTTGGTTTTCTTTGCTGGAGAGTAAATTATTTATCCAAGGAGGAGCACCAGGAGACAGAGGAGAGGTGCGGAGAGGACACAGTCACTTACGGTCCCCAAGATGAGGCATTGTCAGGGGCCAGCGGGTGGAAGAGGCCGACTCACCAGTTCTAGGGTTCCCTCTTGATTTCATGTGCTCTGCGCTGGCAGCCACGGACTCCTGAAACTGGCTTTCCGTGAGGACATCACTTGTGAAATCCAAATCGGGGTCTCTTGTTTGGGTTCAGCATGCTGCTTGGTGGATGGGTGCCCATGTTGGGCAGTGAACGTGTTCAGTGGGGGCTTGAGAGGACAGTCCTGGGAGTCTGGCAGGCCACCCTGAGCCCAGGTGCACCCTCAGCTCTCATACGTGCCACCAAACCATGCTGGGCCTCAGTTTCCTCATGGCTGGAATGAGAGGTATAGGGGTGAGGGGAAACTTGCCTCCTTTCCCCTCAAAGTTTGCTGAAAGATCAACTCACACTTAAGGCAGATCAATAAAAGAGATGTTTATTTCCAAATACCACAAGCATGTTCGGAACCACAGAGTGACCACCCAGTGTCTCAGTGATGGGCAGACATCTTTACAGGTGCCTTGTAGAGGGAGGGGAGACTGTGGAGCAGGGGTCCTCAAACTTTTTAAACAGGTGGGCAGTTCACTGTCCCTCAGACTGTTGGACAGTCGGTCTGCTAAGCAGGACAGTTGGTGGTGGCAAAAACACCCAGCAGGCCGGATAAATGTCCTAGGCAGGCCACATTTGGCCTGCAGGCTGTAGTTTGAGGATGCCTGCTGTGGAGTGTGGGTGCAACAGGTGGTTGTAGGGAGGATGAACAGACTGACTTGTAAATTAACCTGAGAGACAGGTGTTGTGTTTTAAAATTTGGGGGCAGGTCTGCTTCATTCAGGGGGAGGGAAGGACGTCAGCTGCCCCCTTTGATCCCCCGATCAGGTCAGTCTGATTTTATGCAGATGGAGGGAAAGCCCCTTCCTATGTTTTCTGATTGTGAGACACCTTTAATTAAAAACACTCTTTTTGTCAAGTAGACATAATTTGGGGTGAAATTTCCTTAGCTGCTTCAGAGAGTAACATCTTACCCATGGGGTCCTTCCAGGATGGAATTCAGTGATGGTCCTGGCACAGAGCAAGTAGTGCCAGTAAGGGGGTCAATTCCCAGCGCTCACCTGAGAGCCCAGTAAGCTCCTGAGCCTGGGCCAGGCCCCAATTGAGAGCCCAGTGAGCTCCTGAGCCTGATCCAGGCCCTACCTGAGAACCCAGTGAGCTCCTGAGCCTGGTCCAGGTACCGCTCGAGAACCCAGTGAGCTCCTGAGCCTGGTCCAGGCCCCACCTGAGAACCCAGTGTGTTCCTGAGCCTGGTTCAGGTACCGCTCAAGAGCCCAGTGTCCTCCTGAGCCTGGTTCAGGCACCGCCTGAGAGCCCAGTGTCCTCCTGAGCCTGGTTCAGGCCCCACTCGAGAACCCAGTGTCCTCCTAGGCCTGGCCCAGGACCCGCCCAAGAGCCCAGGACCCACCCAAGAGCCCAGTGTCCTCCTGAGCCTGGTTCAGGCACTGCCCACCACCTCCCAGGAACCAGGCAGGAGGCCCATTACATGGTGACAATATCTATACTTCAGTCAGATCTCTTAAGGAAAAGCAGTGATGCTGGTTTATTTTCTTGCTCTGCTGTTATAATCCACAGGAAGGGGTGTGGGCACCCACATGTCCCCCCCCCCCGGACCACGCAGACCCTCGCTCTCCCACTGCAGTCCCTACACAAAGCCCACAGGAATGCCTGTTCTCCAAACAGGCACTCAGGGAATGTAGTTGGGTCAGGTTTGCTTTAAAAATCCAGCAAGTGGGTGTGTCAAACTATCTGCTCCCCAAATGTCCCATGGGACATAGCTGGAAGCCTCCTATCACTGCCTCTGTGGGTCTAGTTTATAACCTGAGGTCCCACAACCTTCAGGTCACCAGGATCATTTTTCTCTGAACTCAGCATTGAGGGAAAAGTAATAGTTGACGGGCAACAGCACTGTTGATTCTACCCTGCACCCTCCCTCTCAGAATCTGCCCATCCCTGGGCATTGCCCGGACTCCTGCTGCCTGTCCAGGGAGGGCTGAGCTCAGAGCCAAGACCCCAGGTGCTCTCAGTCTTCAGAGTCCAAGAAACATTCCACTTTATTTGCTGAACTAGATTTCCCAAGGCAGAAAAGTAGATTTGTATCTTCCAAGGAGAATGCTGACAATGTTGAAATAAAAATGATTATTTGTTCAAGCCACACTGATTCCAGAATTCATCCAAAATAATTCATTCTCTGAGTGTTTCCACGAATGGAGGTTCTATGACCTCATGCAACAAAGTACCTCCCGAGTGCCTCTGTGCCCATCACCACCGTGGGGCCTGGCACGTTGTCATTAAGACTCGATAAGCCACACAAGCCACCCTCAACACTGGGCAGGCAGGGGGTGGTCTGCTGAGAAACCCTTGGGAGCCTGCAGGAGGGGTGGCTGTTGGGAGCTTGCTGGAGCCTCACAGGTGGAGTGGAGGGACAAGGTTGTTGTCCAAGGATGAGGACACAGCAGAGGCAAATGTCAGCTATGGAAGAGTGAGGCGGAAGGGGAGGGCTGAATTGGGTTCCCCGCTCAGGATTCATTGAAGTCCTAACCACCAGCACAATGGATTCAGAAATACTCTCTTTACAGAGATAATCAAATTACTACCCTCTGGTCATTAGGGTGGTCACCAATCCAGACCAGAAAGGAGAAGTTTGGACACTAAGACACACAGGCACAGAGGGGAGACCACGTGAGGACGTGCAGAGAGAAGACAGCCACAAGACTGGAGAGACCCGTCCACAAGACTGCAGAGACCCATCCACAAGCTTTCCCTTTTCAGGAAAGCCTGGCAAACATGAGAACCCAGAAGAGGCCAGGGTGGTTCTTCCCTGGAATCACCAGAGAGGAAACCAAACCTTGACTCCAGGCCTCTGACCTCTAGAAACGTGAGATGGTAGATTTCTGCTATTTTGAGCCAACAGCACTTGGCATTTTGTTACAACAACCCCAGGAAGGTAACACAGGAAGCATCGAAGCTCTGGTTCTTCCAGAAGCCGACTCAGAGATGAGGTACAACCACAGGAGTTCTGAGGGGTGAGGCAGAGGAGGGAAGGCGGCTGGCAGATAAAGGGTGCATCATCCAGCCGGGACCTCTGCAGGAAAGGGGCTCAGGGTTTCGGGGGAGCTTCCAAAGTTAGCCTGCAGCTTGCACGTTGGGGTCACCGGCCTGCAAGGTGAGGGAGCTGGGGCAGGTGCACACTGACTCCATGAGCTGAGGGGACTGCCCAGGGGATGGGATGTTGATTCTCTGGTAATTGTCGTGGACAGCAAAGTGAGCTCCAGACACCAGAGGAACCCCTCGGGCAGGGCCTGGTCCCATGTGCGCTGAGGTGACAGGGGCAAGGGGACGTGACAGGGGCACCAGCAAGGCTCTTTTAGTAAGACTCAGAGAAGGGCGGATGGGTGGTGGGAGGGTGACGGGAAAGATCACCTATATATCTGTCTAACAAGGGTACAAGTGAACTTTTATAGAACTAGAATATAAATGTTTTGATACAATGACTAAGCAAATGATATGAAATTTATGTTGACCAGCTTGATGAAAGTATTTCAAATTGTATATGAAAACAGTCCAATGTACCCCATGTTTGCATTAATGTATACAGCTATCAATTAATAAAAAAAGAAAGAAATTCATTCTGCATTTAGAAAACTAGTAAAGTGAGCAGCCTGGGCAATCACAGCCTGTGTGTTTGAGAGAGCAATGATTTCAGGTATCACAGAAGCTCTTTCAGCTTGTCCATCTATAACCCCATCCTCTGTTCTACCCTTTCCCCACCCCTAATCCTTCTTGTGCAGAAGAAAGTGTCATTTTTAGCCTAAAGCTCCTGGCAGGGGAAGGCCCTGTGAAAGAGCTTTCCACAAAAGGCATTCTCTATTAGCTGAGTGGGAAAAGCCCAAAGACTTGTGTTGGCAGACTTGGAACTAGCACTGACAGCCTCCTCATAGAGCTCTATGGCCCAAAGGTTGACAATGGATTAAAAAGCAACCAAGTAGGAGGACAAATCTCAAAGGAACAAAAGAAAAGCAGCAAAAAAGACCATCAGAATGGGGAGATGGCAAGGCGTGGACAGTAGCTGTGAGTGTGGAAACCAGATTAACCTCCGCCTCCTTCTCGGGCAACCTTTACTCCCACACACACAAACACACGCTGAGCTGGAGACTTCTAAAGAGAATTTTCAGGAAGGGAGCGGTTATAACAGTAAGATAACCAATTACATGTATTGAATACTCAAATGATATTCTCTCATTAGGTCCTCACAATAACCGTACAAGTTTGATACTACTATGATGCTCTTTTTTTTTTTTTTTTTTTTTTGATGAGGCCATTAATGCTTAGAGAGGATAAGAAACTGCTGGATAAAGACTACCACAAACTAAGTAGAGACTCAGAGCATTGAAATTCTGGGTATACTTAAAATAGTTTCCTCTTTCTTTCTTTCATATACACATGTACTTACTGGCAATGAAAAAGAAAAGAAGCAGGGTGCTTTCCATGATATGTTTCAAGAGTGAGTCCAATTACTTTATCTATATCTACATATCTAAATATGAACAATATATATGGAAAGAAAAGGGATTTTCATTGTGTCCTCATCATAGTTGGGGGGGAGACTTGATAATATTTTTTTCTTTGACATTCTACTCATCCTAACATTAGCACCAGAAATATATACTATAGACATTAACAAATATCCATACTTGTAAAAAAAAAATAGGTGAAAATTTCCCATAGAACCATAAGCCACAGTTACTGCATGCAGGCACTCTGTCAGTTCCAGACATAAATCACTCCTGACGTGGCAGAGAAAACTGGTCTGGCTACAGCTAATGAGCAGTTCTGTGGGAGTGCGCCGTCTCACTGCACCTGATGACGGTGGGAAGTGTCTTTGGCCATGAGCTCCATCCATACACTCAATGTCAGCCCTTCAGCTAAGAGTCTCACTGTCTTTGCTGGTATGAAAGGAGTTGCTACTTCTCCCAGGACCCTGCAATTTTTGCCCAAATATGAAAAAGTGACCTCAAGATCTTGAAGCCAGCCTTATTTCTTTGTGTGCTTTTTACATTTCCGAAAGTAGCCAGAGACCAGTTCACTCGCCCCTTGAAGCTGACTGAATTTTCTTTCTTTGGGGCTGCCTGGGTCTTGCCTTTGAAGTTTAAACCTGGGAGCAGTTATCTGCCCAGCCAAGATAAGCATTCCCAGGGCTTTCATAGACAGCCAGTCCTAACAAAGGCAGGATAAGACCTCTGAGTGCGCTTTGCCATTGACCAACTCACAGGGGAAAAGGGAGTAATCAGGGTTCTTTCCACAGGGTGCTCCAAGAGTGAATCCAATCAAATTAAAAGAAAGGCAAAGAGAAAAGATAAAATAGCTTCAAAAGAGAACCCATAGCTGTAGATGTGCCTGTCAATCAGCAGGAGCCACAAGCCAATCAGAGGTGAAGTAACAAAATGTTTGAAAGAAAATGCATTTGAAATCAGTTGCATTCCACCAGGGTAGGGAAAGGAAGAAAAAAGCTGGTCAAGTGGCACAAGGTGCAGAGACACTGATAACCATTCCCTACATCTAAGACTGTCAGTAAAGATTACACATGCTTATTGTCCAAGATCTTACAAATCTAGTATAACTAAGAGAGTCAAGAAAACTATCAAACAATTAGGTCGTTAACCCATTCATTAGGCAAATTTAATTTAGTAACTTGTGTGATTTTATTTTTCTCACCAATGTAGAGTGGTGCTTGCTCCTCTTAAGAAAGTAATTAAATCTTCATATTCCAAAATGTAGGGCACTATTACTCTTGTTTTAGAAAAACAGCACTCCGAGTACAAATTCCTAGATAACACTGCCCAGTTTTTTGTTCAGGAAAGATCAGGCTCATTTAATTAATGGATCTGGGGAATCTGTGAGCAGAAGGGAGATGAAGGCTTGGAAGCCAGGAGTGGCCAGACCAGACAAAACTTGTTCACTTGCAAAAATGGGAAGATGATGGCAAAGCAGGAGCACAATGCCAGAGAGCCATCAATAGCGGCATGAGGCTTCGTTGGTGGAGGAATGACAGCAAGAGGGACCCTCTCAGAACATGGCAATACTTCCAAGAGGTCTGTTTCATACTGCCCTGTGGGGAATCTTTGCACCCTCTTGGAGTAACACAACCTGTCCTGAGGAGTGACAGTGCAGACGGTGAGGATCAAGGGACCAACAAGGCCCGGCCCCACTTTTCATGGCACTGCAGTGGGCAGAATAATATCCTTCCACCGATGCCCACATCCTAATTCTCAGAATCTGGAATATGTCACTGTATATGACAAGGGACTTTGCAGCCATGATTAAGTTAAGGATCATGAAATGGGGCAGGGATCCTGAACTTTCTAGGTGGGCCCAACATAATTGCAAGTTTGTTATATGAGGGAGAAAGGAGCATCAGAGGGAGAGAAGGTAATCTGATGACAGTAGCTAGGGCTAAGAGAGAGAGAGATTGATTTAAAGAGGATAAGCTGCTGGCTTTAAGGATGGAATAAGTCTACATGTTGAACTCAGAAAGGCCAAAACCCAGTTTCTCCTAGAAACCGGAGGAGGCCCTCAGCCCTGCTGACTTGTTTTGCACTCCTGAACTCCAGAACTGTCAAAGTGTAAATTATGTGTTGTTTCAAGCCACTATGTTGGTGGTCATTTGTTATAGCAGCAATAGAAATTAACCTAGGCATCTTTTAAAGCCAATATTCTTGTGTAATCTGTGACACTATGGGATATTTTTCAGCTTTTAGAGGTCACACACTATACAATCTCAGAGAACAATGGGGTGAGTGCGTGTGCACAGAATGCTAAGTGAATATCAGAACACTAAGACAACAAGCTCCATGTATGTCACAAAAATAGTGCCACATATTTAAAAAATGTGCACACCTCACACATCAATGGAGCTGCTGTTAGTGAAGGAACAGAAACAGGAGAACAGAGGGAACGGATGTAAAAGGGAATCAATCCATTAGTCAAAAGAATATTATCTCCACTTTCTGTATCTTGGTTCAAAAATTTTAAAAATAAAAAAATGTTGAAAGCATAGTTTGCCTGCTATGTTTTAAAATGAGAATTTGAACTTTGTATTTGTAGCTCTGTGTGTGTGTGTGTGATATTGATTTCCACCAGTGTGCAGTGAGAGGGTCTTAGGCATACAATGAAAAAAGATTATTAATTATTTTTGAAAGCAGTTCAAAGCACAGGAAGAATATTCTTTTTTATTTTGTATGTTTTGATCAACCTAATTTAAGTGTGCTGTGGAAGTCTGACTATAGGTTTTAACTGTGCCATGAGCTAAAAAATGTTGAGGAACGCTGGGATGTAGGGACAGATGGATACACGTGACGAGATCGGATGCCAAATTCAAAATCTAGCAGAAATTGTCATTGATACGAGTAAACAGACTATCCAGGAAAAATGGATAAGTTAAGCAGAGTTAATGAAAATTTAGTTTACTACGATGGAAAATGTTGCTTGTTAATCTTTCTTTACGATGCATTCCTTGGCTCACCACTGTTGAGATGACCACTCTGTACCCTACTCTCTCACATCCTCTGATTTCCCTTTTGCAAACGAAATGCATCCCTGACCAGTGTGTAAAAGTAACACTCAGGACTAGAAATACGCTCCAATGTGATTTAGACTTTTAAAAAGAAAATCAGATTGACATTTGGGAATCTAACAATTCTGACTCACTAATTAGGCTCACAACGATTAATGAATGAATATCCCTGAATCCTTTCGTGGGTTAGACATGTAAAGTTTTTAATAAAAAAAGAGAGACAGACAGACAGACAGATAGAGACCGAGAGAAAGAAACATCTTGAATCTAAAGTATTTTTAAAATAGCACAAAATAATCAGAAGAACAAAGTATTTTACAGATGATATTTACATTGTAATTGTTCAATATAAAACTGAAGGAAATCTTGATTTACTGAGAAAAAAATGTATCTTCTAGATTTTAAAAAATTTTTAAAAGATATTAGTTATGTTTATAGGGGGTGGGCAACAAGCCAGGTGAAACTCTGGAGATCTAATTGAATAGCATTAATTCATTGTTTTGTGTAATTCAAATAGCAGCAATCTTCCTGTTTGCATGTGTGTGGATACGACTAATTTAAGGTTTTATTTATTGCTAACCACAAAAGGGTCTCTGTAAAAGAAATGCATCATAGGGTGGTGCCTGTGGCTCAAAGGAATAGGCTCTGGCCCCATATGCTGGAGGTGGGGTGTTCAAACCCAGCCCCAAACAAAAACTGCAAAAAAAAAAAAAGAAAGAAAAGAAAGAAATGCATCATATTTCCTAAAGAAAAGTCACTTTTACTCAAACATTACACTAGGATTGTAGATGACACATTTTAAAATGTAGAATACATTTTTAAAAA